>BLFK01000862.1:6067464-6114964 GCA_014634185.1 Astreopora myriophthalma
ACCACCATCGAACGCAGAATATTTTAAAACGAAAACGTTTTTATGAAAGTGAACATTCCTCTTATTTCCGTCAATTAAAAAAAAAAGTATGATATTCAAATATAATGGACCGACTCATAGATGCATTGTTGATGTGCTTTTTCTCTCTTTATACAATTTCAAACGTATCCGTAAAGCCACCACCAGTTAGGGCAGATCTCGCAAGCGCGCGTTTTCAGTGTTAATCAAGTCAGCCGCCTGCATGTTGACAAAATAGCAAACCTCCAGCAGCAAAATGTCGCCGTCTCCCATGAGTTTTCAGTTCACAATTAACGCTTCAGTGTCTGGTGGATTCTTCCAGTGTTATTTTAGCATACCTCACTGATATACGTCTGATCAACCTTAAGTCTACTGCAAAATTAAGGCTATATTTAGGCCAAAAAATGTATCTGGCTAAGCAATAAGCAACTGCAACGAGACACACTTCGAACAAATGCGTTCGGTTTGATAGAAGGCTCTATTACTTCCAATCAGTCTGCTTTTTTGAGTTCATGAAAGGCTTCAATACGTTTGCTAGGTGGAAAGTCGTACGGCGATTTCGTAAGTAGCTACCCATTCAAGATTAAACTATTAATGGCGCCGTTTGTATATTTATGGTTGTTGCTAAGAAAGAGTTCAATTGTTTTAAGCTTTAGAAACTGTCACTGAAATCTTAACGTGCCATATGAGCCTCGGTTAGAACACCAGGGGCCCGTTTCTCGAAAGTGCCGAAACTTTTCGGGCGTATTTCGGGAGCCATAATTCTCGCAGTATCTTGCAACACAAGACGTTTTCAGCCCCGATACTTTGAAATTAGTTTTCTCTTTCTTATCTTGAAAGCATGTTAAAAGACCAGATTCTCGGAATAAGCCGATCGCAGTTTTACAAATTGCTTTTCGGGCCCGGAAACTTTTCGGGACTTTCGAGAGGCGGGCCCCAGCAGATCTTCGCTGTGAAGCTGTTTATCTCGCTGTAAAGAGTGAGTTAAAGTCATGAGTCCGTCAATGAAACTTAAAATGAGCTTTGTACATAAAAGCTTAACCGGGAAATAGTACTTTGGGATAGTACTTAGGGATATAACTTTCTTATTATTCGTTTAAAGTGAGATGAAAGCGGTCAGTTAAGTTAGAGAAATCCAAAAACAACTTTTCTCAAAGAATTTATTACTAAGAAACGGTATCCATGGCAACGCAAATACGAACATATCGTCCTGCCCACCCTTTATGTCTCTCGTTGCTCAGAGCCACAGCCTCGTTTCGGCGCAGTATTGTTGCCTGAAATCGAGATTGGGTTATGACTTGGTGGCAACGCTATTTGGTACCGGTTGCTTCATTCACAGGTCGACAAACAGCCCACCCAAACAAACCTGCGTAAATTTAGCGTATAGGGCTTCAGGAAATTGTTCTTGACTGAAACTCGGAGGGTCGAATACTGGTCGACCACTTTAAGGTAAGATTGACGAATTTTTCGTCTTCTTTTAAGTATAAGCCGCATTCAAAGTGTTTTGAAAAACTGAGTATCGTTGTTTACTATATATAGAAAGCGGGATTTTCAATTACAGTTGATCCTTTGCCACGAAACACTGACTTACTTTAACGTTTCACTATTGCAATGAACGGTCATAATTTGAACTTGTGTGCTGTTATGAAGCTTTACCAAAAGATGTGAGGGCGAAAACATAAAAAAATATTTAAACCTTCTCGCATCAGGCGGCACAGACGCCAAATCTGTGGGCTTCGTTTGCAAAGCGAGTTGAGGCGTCTGCCCTTCAATTAATAGCCGAGTGTTTGAGGCGAGAAATATCACCTGGCGTTTTGATTCAAAGATGAAATCGTGAACAAAACTAAAAATGAAGGTGGACTCCCTAATGGTCTCAGCGCGTTTGTTAAGACGCAAGCGGCCCTCGGTGTACAGGCGTGAGTTTGTTATCGAGCAGTGCGAGTTCGGATTACCATTGGCTGGTGTCGCTGTATACTTGAAATCTCAGTGAGGGTTTCCCCTCAACAGCATCCATACTGAGAACTTTTTTTTCTTTCTCAGTGGCGTTCTTTGCCATTATCAAGATTATCAAGAAGACAAAAGCGAAAGAACTGAAATATGATTATTTACGTGGGTGTTCTTTCTTGGCTGTATGAAATAGGTAGTGTAATTAGTTTGTTGTTCAGTGAGGTTTCCTTCTCACCACGCGTGTTGCCTCGATGCGAGACTAGTTTTCACTCAAGTGAAATCCTGAAGCCACGGCCTGTATGTCAAGAAAAATTAGTTCTATTATAGGTCAATCCAGAGTGCGTGAAAGAAGCAAGCGGTTCTTCGAATGAATTTATTCACTAAATATATGGCCCAGTGTTTTTGTTACCTCCCGTGCGACGATATGGAAAACATCACTACCCATCGAATTTAGAGGGAGCGTCACGCGATTAAATTAAGGCTGAATAACAAAGTATTTACTATCGCAGTAGCTTACTTCCCTCATTTCCCGTCCATCGACAGTGTTGACAGAGCCTTCCCTGACTGATTATTGGGAAATCCCCCTCTCAAGATTGCAGATTTCTTTTACACAAAAAATGAAAAAAAAATGCTAAAAAAGATGCTTAAAAAGCTGACGCTTAAAAATACTTTTAAAAAAATGCCTAAAAAGCTTACGTTTTAATCAGTTTTCCCTCCGTCCCGACAAAGCAGACTTAAGTCAACACAGAAAGCCCCTTGATGAATTTAGGCAGTGGAAATGCGAAGAAACAGCGCGGCTAAAACAAATTGCCTTCATTGATCATGATATCATAATAATTCATCTCTGAACATTCGATCAATTTGAACAGGATGTCTTTATTAAACCTAGAACGATGACAGATAGCTACGAAGTTATTTCTATCAAAGTAAGAGACAAATATATCCAGCGAGGATTCACCACGTTGCTTGTGGCCGAAAATTTGTCGACCTCAAAAGTGGTGTCTTTGAGAAGAAGTTGCACGACTGACGGATTTCGGTTGCAGCTGTTTTGTGTGGGCGGCCGTTCGACATGGCGGGAAAAAGCCCATTCCGTCAATACTGCATCACACGAAGCCGCACTTAATGAGTAAGGTGATCGAACTGACTCTCTGCGTGGCCAAACTAGAACGCAAATACGAAAGGTTATCGCGCTTTTATATTTCCCGAAGTTTAAAGAAAAAATCTCACGATTCCACGATACAGACACTTATCTTCGAAAGAAAGTGATGTCTGAGAGCGCGTCACCCCGGGCAACCACTTATCAGGATATTCACGCATGTTGTAGCTTTTTAAAGGAGCATTTTCAACGTTATCTGTATACGTCGTCGAGGACGTTTGATGTCATACTTAAGTGAAACATTGTATTTTTTTATACAGAATACGTTAAAGGTCTGTAGAATGTTGATTACTCTACTGGCTTGATGATGACTTTTTCTTAAGTTTCTTTTGCGTTCACGCTTTCCGCAACTTATCTTGCAAAAGTACGGTATTTTTTATACATAATGCGCACAAACGGTTGTTTATGAACAACCTTTTTACCGACGTGTTATTATTTACCGGCTCGTCTCACTTTTCGAAAAGTTTAGCCAGAGTAGCAGTTAGCGTATAGCCCTGATCTGCTTTTCATCCGTGCCAATTCGCAAAAACTTCGTCTCCCAAGGGATCCCAGCCATTTTCCGACCAATGAAAACGAAGAAATCCCCGAGCATCTCCGATTACGGTTAGGCAACTGATCATTTGCTTGGTTGCACGACCAAGTTTACATTGGTTTGCATGCACTTTTGCGTTCCCGTACGAGGATGGGGACAGCATATCGTGAGCATGCGCGCAAGCATGAGTAAAGTAAAAGCATAAGAAAAGTCGTGTGGGAGCCGAAGTGAGATCAGCACGAGCACAACTAGAAAAAGTTTTCTTTTCTTCTCTTGTCCCTGTATGTGCTTGTGCTCATTCCTCAAGTGGAAACTGGCGTGATATAAGCGCAAGCAAAACATCCCCCCGCCCTTTGCCACTGTTCGCCATCGCCAAGAAGTTGACGCCCCCTACACCAGATCACCAACGAAGCCTCCACGCACGTGGGTCTCATTGTCGTATGGTTATCACACACGTGTGAACAACACCGTCGGAGGCTAGAAAGGAAACGTTTCAAAAGCGATATCTTAAAATCCTTTTTCATCATTTTCACGGAAAAGCGGCACACGTCAAGGTCCTGTTGGTTTGCTGATTGATCACTAGAAGGTAAAAAGATAACAACTCTAGTTCTGAAATCGCCAAGAAGCTTAGCATTTGACCTGGAAGAAATAATCGTATAGGTACATCGTTGGACAGCCCCTGAAAGGATGAAGTGGTTGTTGCAGAATTCAGCATTTTTAGAATCATCTTGTCAATTGGATCTTCCATAATTTAATTTACCAGTGATGTAAGAATGTGATGGTTTGGCTGACCTTCTGGGCCCTTTTCCAATATTTTAATTCGATTGTTTTCTCCACTGTTTGAAATCCTCTTTGATAAGAATTCTGGGTTTTATGTCACGGGGCCTATATTGCTCAAGTTCAGACTGGTCAAGTACATGTTTTGTGACTTGAACGCAAGCTTTGGATTTGTGTTTTCACAGAAAAAACAAAAACTCTTAAATTGTTTAGGTTTATTGTTAATATTCCCTATTCGACTTTCGTTTTCCCCTCGAGAGCGCCGGAAGCATCAACTACTTGGAAAGATATCTGCATTATATTTTGAAATCTATGTCAGTGTTTATTATTGTCCATGTCAATGTTTTAGCGTGAATCAGTCAGACGCAGACAGTAGTATAGACCACTTTCATAAATGGCGCCGGGCCAAATTATTATTCTTTCGTATATATGTGAGTTAGACCTTTTGGCCTCATTTTTACAGCAAACTTTCTTTTGAATTTTGCGCTTCTTAGCGAGGCCAGGAAGATTTTAATTTTAGCGTTGAAGCGAAAGGGTATTTATTTTATTTTGTTATATTATTATTTTTTTTTTTTGTGGCCGCCGTTATGAAAGAGGGCTATGAACCAATCAGAACTCGGGGCAAGTACATGTGCGTAGACGGCGGGAAAACGCGAGCAAGCAAGTCAGAATTTGTTTTGGCTTTCATTTTGATTGGCTAAGATAATGGCGCGAGACGTTTTAGCCAATCACCAAGCGTAGAAATGCAAAAGGATGCCAGCGCGAATTTACTGACTGTCAACACTCAGCTGCAAACAGCCTCGGTTTCACAAGAACAATGAATTTCAATCTGTGTATTCACTTCGAAGTTGAATAGGTCATTTGCATGATGGCGTCATTTTACTACAAAGACCAGGATGCTTTGTCAAAATGCTTTCTTATGCAGATTTTTTTTACTCTTCAGGGAATAACGAGACAATGGATAAAATTTGCCTGACAACAGAAGCTACTCTATGCATTCTGGCCTTGAGATCGACTAGCAATAGAGTTATTTCAGTAGAGTTATGACTTGGAGTTAGAGTGAACGACTGCCAAAATCCTGAATTCAACATTCTGGAAAGCCAAAATTAAATGGACCGACTTGACTCTTAAACCATGGTTTAGACCTAATCACTAAACTTTAAGCTAACCCTTCCAAAATCATGAATTCAGGATTTTGGAGGCTTAACTCTAACTCTATAAAAGTAACTCCATGAAAATAACTCTATGAATAGCCGTCCCCTCTGGCCTTGGTAGTAAAATGACGCCATCATGCAAATGGCGTATTCCCAATCAAATGTGGCAGTTGCGGTAGCTATTCTTTGACCACACAAGTGGCAGGCGTAATAAGATTATTTAATTTGTTTGCTTTCTCCTTGAAGTAAAATTTATTAACTTAAAATGCTTAAATATAGTATATTCTGAAAGCTGTTGCGGTATGTGGATTTGCTTTACCGTGCACTTTGCTAGTCCGAGCATGTACACTAGTTAAACAAATTGCACGGAATCTGATAAAACCACGAGTACAGAGTACATCTTTCACAGCAAAGGTAGCTCTGCCAGAAATCATAGAGCCGCGTTCGAGATATTTCAGGTGAGCATGCATTGACTTCTTTTTGGAAAAATTGTACTGCTCTCAGTGTACAATCCACTGTTGGCCATTTCCGGCTATTTTATTTCAAAACTTTGACTCCCTCGCTAGCCGCGTTTCTTGACCTAGCCAACTGAAACCGCTAGCAATCAAATTCGTTTAAATACGTCGAAAGAGCTGGGGGTTAAAGAAATCTCTGGCTGCGTGGGATTCATGTTTCCCCATGAAACACCTTGAATCTTGGCCGGCGATGCATGAAGGCTGCTGTACATATTTTCAACGATAGCAATTGCACCGATTCAACACTAGCTGCGTTCGAATTAAATTAACTTTAGTGATGTACACGAAAATATTGTGAACAATTCCAAACATAACTCAATAAGATTAGTAGAGAACCGAATTCTTTACTTTTACATTGTATTGTCTACTCTAAATTGTTTTTCCGCTAATTTTGCTGCTTGTGTGGGCATGAACCTCCTTTGAAATTCCCTGGAGGTGACATCATCCTTCACAGGGATGTCGTGACTTTATTGTAATATGCGCCGTGGTTTCCTCTGACTTGTCCCGCGTACCCTGTCACCTACGGAAAACACGCGCGTGCTTCCCACGTCACGATATGACTGACAGACATGGAAATTTCTTTTCCGCCACTTTCGCAGTGCATGCCTTACGCCCTACGCCCTACGTACGCCCTACGCTCAAATTATCACAACAAAACACGTTTTAAATTCCTGGGACGACTACGCAAGCGTCTTTGTCTCCAAACAACGGAAAGGAACGTAGTAGGTAATTATTTCTTTCATTGTGAATACCGTTAAGATGTCTTTTTCCTAATTTCTGGGGAAAAAACTGAAATGTTCTGCTTGAAAACTCTTGATGTAATAGTCTGTTTGTTAGATCAAACACCGTGATTAACATATACGTAAAGAAAACGTGGCGTTTTGAGAGTTTCCGCAGACAGCATTACAAGGTTATAGACAGTAACTTTGTTAGTTATTCTAGTGCTGGCTAAACCAGTTGTCGTTTATTTTATATTCAAGGATTTACCCATTCCGCCTGTCAATTGTTAATTTACCGTTTCACAACTACCGTTACTTGGACATTTTGTACTCCAAGACTCAAGCTGACTGCGTTGCCCTTCTAGGTTACAATGTTTCTTTGCTCATTCTGTTAGGATCTCATGAACACATTTTATGCTGTACAGATAAAAAAATGCAGTTCAGCTTGGCTCGATACATTTTGTAAAAATATTGTACTGCAACTCGAACAGCATCGATGACTGATTGAAAGTTTTCAGATTCTTGCACATCAGTTTTTTATGGACAAAACTTTACCGGATTCTAGTTTTTGCCTGTATGTTTTCAGGCACTTCTCACGTATTTCACTGCCTTCACTTTCTAATATAACATTTCAATGGGAGGCAAACGTAGGAACATTAAAAGTAAATCAACTGTTATGGAATGGAATGGATACTCAATGCGTGGTGTGATATCATTGTGACAAAGTTTTCAGACAGGCCAATACACGCAAAAAAAAACCTCGTCGGTGACAGACTTTTTGAGTGAGATTTGGAGTTGACTGAGAAACCAAAAATTACGTAGCCGGGCGGGTTAAAGAAGACTGAAATCTTGCGGTTTCTTTAAGGACAGGGACGTTTGTTACCATAAAAGGGAATTGCTTAAGTCATTCCCTCCTCGAAACACTGTTGTTTATGAATATACATTCGTGTTGTTATTTTTTCACACAAAAAGGCGCCGTTAACACCCAAATACTTTCGACCACTATGCAAGAAAAACAATGTTTTCTTCTCGGCTGTCGGTTAATATATTCTGAGCAGCATCGAAATTGATTCAGTGGTTATTTTATTTTCGATGAGAGTGCTACGAACAAGCTTTAGGAAGCAAAAAGTAAGGTAGGAACACTTTAAATTGACGGCTCGAGGCCGGCCCCGCAACGGTGCTTACAGTGCCTTCACTGTGACGTCAGATATAGTAATTAAATACATTAGCATCGCGTTTACGGCAAACGGCAAACGTCAGGCTGAAATTTGCTGTTTACCAAAAACTCATGAAATTTGTTTGATTTTGGCTCATATTTTGCCTGTTAGTCACAGCTATAAATCATGTACTAAAAACAGAGAAATAAGCTAGAATAAGAGAATTTGCATGGTTTTATGACAAGCAGCTGCCTGCCGTTTGACGTTGGCCGTAAACGCGATGCTAAATCTCTCTAATATCTGTTTTGATGCCGTAATTGATTCGAATGATGCAGCGCTCTACTTTTGGAATATTGCAGTAGCGTTAACTGTTCACACTGCCTTTAATTTCACCTAAACCGCTCCGGAACCCTGTACTAGAGGACTACGTTCATTTGCGATGAACAAGTTACTTGCGAGTTTCTGCGCGATGTGTTGCTGCGCGGAACGAGGTTGAGGCGTCGGACTCAAAAAGTGTTTTTCAAATCCATTTTCAATCCATTGTGGAATTTGCGGAATGTTTTATTTCTTTATTTTGTTTCTTTTTGAGTTTTTTTTTTGGGGGGGGAGGGGGTTGGAAGTTCACTTTCAATTTTGTTTTACATTTCGAAACTATAGATCGTTTTCACTCACGTGACCAGCTGCCATATTGATTTACAGAAACAAAAGGAAATACGTGCATAAAAATGGAGTTCAATTCCCCGAAGATTGTTTTGGGACATCAATATGGCCGCCGTGACGTCATGTGAAAACGATCTATAGCAAACTATTTCTGAATATGAGCATTTTGCGCATGAAATAGACTTTCACGGTCATAATATTTATAACGTGCTCTTGGGACTAATTCGATTCCTCCTTAGTCAGTGCCATCGATACAGGTAGTAGTGTCTTTGAGGTAGCAGAGACCAAAATGTTGAACTGGAAACGTAAAACTCATGCTCGATAGCCACAAATCTAAGCTATTTTGAGAGCCACCGTGGCTGAAAGCCCACCTGCTATTGCTTTCTCACGGCTGCGGCGTTTTTTTTTTAAATTTTTTATTTAAACATATTTTATTGGCGAAGTTTGCCTTAAGAGAGAAATAACTCATCAAAAGGGCTCACTTCAACTCTTGCTGCGCCGTTTTGTAGAAGCAGGTGGAATTAAAACTTTCGCTTCTCAAATTTCATTATTACCCAACAGCAGTACAGTGTGTGATTGAGTAGGCGAATGTACTATAAAAAATCTAGAGAATTAGGAACCTTTCCTGGAAAACATTGTATTGCATTGTATTTCATTGCATCAGTTGCATGTTGCAACACATGAATTTGGTTACTGAGAAGGCATTTAGAAATGCCTGTTTCTCATTGTTAATTTTGCATAATCAAATCTCTAATCTATCGGTACTTCTCTTTCCAAAATAAAGGTACGGCGGTTTTTTTTTATAAAGACAAGATGCTAAGTTGTCTGAACTCAACAATCATGAGACTTGTTCCCCTACTTCTCTTAGAAAACAATGCAATCTTAGACTTCACTGGCCGCTTGTGAATTGCTTAAATGGACTCTGTGACTTTTTTTCTCATTGAAGGGAATTCACGTAGAAAATAAGTAATTTGATCGTCATCCTAGGATTTTCGTCCGCCAGCCGTGGTTTTCTAATTCACTGAGAGTCGTAAGACTGATCAACACAGTTATTGGATATTCCTCTGTCAGATACCGTCCAGGGAGGGCTTGGCTTTTTTTTTCACTATGCCGGCCGGGAATGTGGATAGTTTGGTCCAATATACAAAGTCAAGGGTTATGTTTTGTCCTGTAAGCGCCTTCCCAAGTTTTAAACTGTTACTACAAACGGTGCAATCCTTTATCCTTCTTAATTCTTTGTCTGGAGTCTCCTGTCGGTACGACAGATGAGTAGGCAGGCGGGTTAACTACATGCAGGAATGGGTCTTCATGTGACAATGAAGGACAATCTTGGATTCACAGATTCGACTGCAGATGCTACAGGGGTATAGGATTCCACTGAGGCTTGGCGTTGTTTCTTTCCGGGTGTTTCCTTCTGTTCTTGATTCGTTTCGCTTGTTTCGTTCTGTTCTGGCAGCTGCTGTTTTAGCCCGTCTTGACTTTATAGTTTCGTTTGTCTTTTTTGTTCACACAGCGCATGAAATCTCTGGTCAATCTCAACATCTCAAGTTCCACTGGTGAGGCTCGGTGATCCCGGGGTCACTCGAGTGTCGAACAGTAGCTCTGGGACTGGCCCTTGTCATAAGCGCATTTGAGTAAAACGCCATCACGACGGTTCACAAAACAAGGAACAGATGGCCAGAGCGCAATCAGTGTACTTCTTTAACATCCTTTCAAATGATTTTATCACTGAGGCTGATGTTAAGACCATAACCCGTTTTACGAGCCGTTTTCTTTTCCTCTACAGGCTCCTATTTGTTCGCTCCTTTTTGGGGTGTGTCTCTCTTTGTAAGCGTTCAGTGGGACTTCAGTGAAAGCGACAAGCATTCATTACAGCGCCATTAAGCCCAAACACGTACAAAGTTTGGTCTTCAAATCCTTATTTACAGTGACATTTATCCCTTATCCTTATTCGCGACTTCACGCCAACTTTGATGTACTAATTAAGATACTTGTATTACTTACCAAAGTATAACGATAACCTACTATCCCCAAATCAGCTCAGACGTTCTTACATTCAGGGATCGCTGACCCATGGCAAGAGGCCAGCCGCGCTATCCGGCTTCCAGCAACCCTAATCACACTAAAATCCATCATTTTCTACCCTGTTGACGTTCTGATGGAGTCGACTTCATGTCGTTGTAAATGAAACCAAGCATGATCTCAAGTTTTGAGTTCACGGGTGCCTTGTATGCGACGTGATTCTAACTTGGAGAGCGCGCGTGTCGGTGACACCCTAAAGTGCGACCATGAAAGTTAAGCTTTTGTTTAGAACTCTCCCGTTGTGTTGTTTTGTGAGGTGTGCGCATTCCGGTGAAAGCTTTTAAACCGTGGGGCCTGTTGTGTTGTTTTATGAAGTGTGCGCATTCCGATGAAAGCTCTTGAACCGTGGGGTTCTTTGTTACAGAAAATGTGCCGTCTATTTTTGGAGCTGCGTTGAACATTATGGCTAAATGCATGTGCAAGCTATTCTAGCGCGCGAAGAGAGTTACTAATGAGTGTTCCTGGCCCAACCGGAATGACCAAATGAAGGTCGATACCAACTGGCTGAAAATTTAACAAAGATCTTGCCGTGTGACTAAGATAAATTGCGGATAAATTTAAGTTTATGCCTTGGGAAGCCACAACGGACTGGCCCTGGGTGTCAAAAGTCTCGAAACAGCGCGTCTGATTTCTAGCACGTCCAATCGATCATTGACAGTTAAAAATGCGGAAAGCTGCTAACCTCAATGACCCTTCACAAACCACCAATGTTATTTTCGGTTCAGAGAATGTAAATTGAAAGTTTTACTGCAACGTTTTGGCCGGATCATTCTTGGCGGACGCTCTTGGTGGACGTCAATGGGTCTAATTTTCTCGATCGTCGAAGTCTTTCGTATGAGATATGCGACGAAGCATGGTTTCACGTCATCATTTTATCATTTGGGTAAAAGGCGGTTTTCGCGATTTTACCACCAAACCGGTAAATTTATATTGGGCCGTGTGTTTCCTTTTCAATGACATAGTTGAAGTGTTATGTCCTCTGAGTCATTTAATTTCATTTAATCTCTCGTAAGAGATCATTTCTAGTTTTTTGTCTTCTTGTTAATCTTGTCTAAAACCACAACTTATCCAGATTTTCCGCGTTTATAACCGAAATCTTGCCATTTAGAGATAGAGTTGTTCTAGAATATAGCAGGAAGCGCCCTCTCAAAGTGCTGTCAAAGGTGCCTTAGCCGGGCGAAACTGGGTGAAACACATTCCCCGACGATTCGCTTTCGCGCCTACAGATATTCAACTACTGCCGAGAAGAAAAGAAACGTAATCTCGCAAATCTTTGTTTAACTAATGAATTACAACGTTAACCTCAAAGAGGGAAATTCAAATGACCGCTTGCGTTAGTTTTCCCTTGCCCAACTTTAGCTGTCTGTCTGTCTGTCTGTTGTGGTATGTGGATCTGAATTTGCCTCTAGGGAAAAATCCTGTCACCCGAATGTCACCCCTTCTTATCCAGCCCCCAATTTCCCGCAGTGTTTTGTTTTTTAGATTTGCCTTGTTTTGACTTAAGTCAAATCATGAACATTTGTCGTTCTTGATGCGGCGCGGTTTGTGATTGATACTCGGTGGCAGACAGGACTGAAGAGATAATTTTCGGGGTCTCGCGGACGAGGAGGTCTGATTTGAAATATGCTTGTCCTGATAAGATGGAGGCCACAAATAAACACTTGTGTCTGTTTTCGTCTTCAAGTCGGCCTTGTGAAAGATCAGTTTTGAATTGGATCTCTTGTCTTTGCTGGAATTCGCCTGCTTTGATGACAGATTGTTTTTTACTCCCAGTCGTGCTTGCTGTCATTATGCCAATGAATGATTGCGTTTCAGTTTTAATTTGTGCAATGCATGTTTCGGTATCACAAGCCATGTTCTTTATATTTTTTTACGTGCATGCAGATTTCTGGCTTTGTTATTTGCAATACTCGTTAATTGCTGATGTTTTGCTAACCCTCAAAGTTTCAAACGACGAGTACGGCCTTTTGAAGATAGTCATCTATTCAGTATCTCACTACAAAGTTAAACCGCATCTGGGCGACGCCGAACGAGAAGGACGCGTCATTTTCATCGTCATAAATATTCATGACCATTTTCCTTGAGTGCAAATTTACTTATTGATGCCACTGTGTTGAAATAAGTTGTGCTGAATTCCCAGTCCGCGTCTTTTCCTAATGTACGTATGCAAATTAAAGTCATTGATATGTATAAGTCACGTGACTTTATCGTTCGCTACCGATAGTACTAATCGCGAAGTATTTTCTTTGTAGAGCGGAGAATAGTTTTGCTTCCGTTGGAGGCATATCGCCGAAAACTGACACTGGTTTATCCGCTCGCGTGGAGGAAATTGCATCGTCAGAGTGAGGGATTTTTAGTGAGCTCATGTTTACAACGAGAGAGCAAAACAAGCGTACTTGAAAGAGGCAGTTAAGTCTCCGACAACCGCCATAATGGGCGACAACGCCGACGAAGGGAATTTGATTCAGTCCATATTAAACGATTTAAAGGTGGGTTTTTTTTTGTCTCGTTGAAAAGTATGGTGATTTTAAATTTTCCGTAAAACATAACTGAGAAATTTTTCTTCCTTCCACACACAGACAAGTGCCCCCGTTTGGGAAGACTTGGTCGGCAAAGCTAGTAAATTACACTCGGCTTTGAAGTGAGTCGTAAGTTTAATCGAGTGTAATTTAAGTCACATTTTTACAATTTACGTCTTGTGATCTAGTTCTTTTGACAAAGAGAAATAACACAATATTATTTTATTTTAATTGGACTCGTTTCAGGACAACAGTTACCGCAGCAGACGCATTTTTGGACGCTTTTCAGCGAATCGCTGATGTCGCGAATTCGTCACGAGGTGAGTGATCGCGGTGACTGGACACTTTGAGTTTTTTCCTTTTGGCGTCCTTTAAGGCAGATTGATAATATCTCTTTATTTGCTTTTAGAACGGCGGTCGTTTAGCAAAACTTACAACTGCGCCAATATTCCGAAGATGAAACTGTTCGAGCTTATACTTAAAAGCACATGTTTTCTTCGACCGTGTCAATTTTCCTAGTTGTATTTTCACAAGGTCATCATTTCGCGCCCGAAGTAGCGTATTTTTAGACCTTTATTTAAGGTGATGCTTTTTGTGTAGTAATTTGGACGGCCGTGCTTGGTTTGGCGAACAGAGTACCATATTCATATTCAAGCGCGTGTACAATGGTACAACGTGTAATCTTGATTTTAATTTTGCTGGGCTCTTGTGTGAACATAAACTTAGATAAGGAATTTTTACCAAGCAGATCATCGTATCATTGTTATAGAAGGGATGTTAAGTAAAACGTTATTCTTGTTCGTAAATGAACTGTTGATTTTGTTCGTGGAATTTCAATCTGGAATTTTGCGTGGTGTAAAACCATTTTCTATTCGAAAAGGCGGACTTCTGGTGACTTGGACGCCGTGCGTTCGAATTGGCTTCACGACAGATTGTTTTGAATACATGTTGATTCACAATGCTCCCTTTGTTTTGTTTATTAGCGGCTTTTGAAATTTGAACCTCTTACTTCTGCTTTGACACCGATCGGTAAAGTTAGGTCCAAAAAATACCTTCGAAAATTTGGAAAACAAGCTATCACCGTCGACTGTTTGTAGGTCATTCTGTAAATTTCCGTTAACAATTTTGGCGCTAAAGAAGTGCGCTTTGCCGCTTGATTTAACGTTTATTGGTTTCATGCTTGTGTTCGTCGTAAAAAGCCTTTGTTTACTTTTAGCTCCCAAAATAGTACTTTCTTTTACCAGTCGAAGCGATCGTGTTATTTCTCAAAGCATTTTATCTCGTTCAAATGTTGTGGTTGGGAGTCTGCTCTTCCATAAATTTCCTTGCCAGCTGTGCGTTGCATCTAGAAATGTTCCTGTTGCTAATTAATAAGCCAGAGTACAAAACTGTTGCTAGAAGACGTTCGATTTCGTCCGCTTTAGTTGACGGTACGAAGCTAGGTGATAAAAAAAATTATAACCAAAAATTGCGCAGAGAATTACTATCAGATTGTTTGAATTGTAATTATAACCGTGCTGACAGGAAGTAATATAAAAACACAACTTCCTGAATTTCAGCGTTTATTTGCCGCTACGTAACAAGAAAAGTTGACGGTATGTGTACTTGTGTGTGTACGCGTTTGTAAGGGTAAAAGGGGTCGAAGAAGTCTATTTTCTGGTGAAAAAGCGGCGTTGAAAGAATAGTAGGTTGATATTTCATTTTGTGACACGAAAGCAAATTGATTCTGCGTGATCACCAATCGTCTCAGGCTGAGGAAATGGTCAGTTTGTTGATAAATTTTTAACAGGGTTGTAAACTCGGAGTGTATTTAATATCGTTTGAATTTTCGGTTTAAGAGAAACACAATTGCACAAAGGTGCTATGTGCATGTGTTTTTGAGCCACGTGCCGTCAATTTGACTAGCTGTGCACAATTGTTCGTCAGATTTGTCACTGACTGGTAGTTGAACAATACCCTTTGCATTTGCAGTAGTCTTGGACAGATATCAAATATTGCTGCAGATGTTTTGGTTTCTGTTCTGCTGCACGAAACTGAAAATTTAACAGTTGACCAGATTGGCATTCATTTATCTTTTAAAATGAAATTTGAAGGCCAGCCACCTTCCCAACACATACATAGGTATCAGTGGGGTATCCAACCATCAATTAAGTAACTTTTCTTGTAAACGGTGTGGTGTATTTTATGACTATTTGTCAGAGCAATAGGAAGTAGCTGATGAAATCCTTGTATATATGGGATGGGACAGTCAGCAACACTTAGCCCCCTAAAATGGAATCAACATGAAGTAGTTCAAGGCACAGGATATAGCATATAGCAACCTATGTCTTGTGTGATTGTCAATAAATGTCTTTTTGGTATGGTATATGTTGAATATCCTAATTCCTCAAACTATTGACTACTGATCTAGAGATAAAAATATATATATATTGAATGGTGGAAAAACACTTCAATTTTCCAATGTGGGTTTACTCTCTATTTCATTTTTTTTTGTTGGGAGGGGGGGGGGTGGGGTGGAGCAGCAAATTGCACTACAGAAAGGCCACTGCTCAAACAGTGAGCTTTTAAATCTTTTACAGTTGCAGTTTGCTTTCTGCTGTAGCAACCTAGTTGATACCTAAATGCAACCCTAATGGTCTATTAAATGGCTGACAGATGTTTGTGGACACAGAAGAGGCTGTTCAAGGGCCAAGAACACAGATGCATGTGTATCATTTTATTACACTGGGTCCTTGCTTAATTAAATACCTTGACTTCCTTTAGATAAGTTCAGCTGGGTAGCTTTGATCTCATGGTGTTTTCATTCTGTTGTGATCTCATGGTGTTTTCATTCTGTTGTGCAACTAAGAGTGTGGGAATTATTGTTGGCGAGATGAATTCATGGTTACGTGACTTTTAATATTAGTGTGTTATGGACAGAGTTCGGAATTTCAAGTTTTTCACTTCAGTACAGGAGGAATAAAAATGCCACTCTGGATTCCATCACTGACAGTAATTACCCACAGAGGACTGTTAATGAAGTCATAGAATCTCTTGAGGATTGTTAAAAAAAAAGTAACCACTGGGAATTTACGACTTAACGTTGATTTAAAAAAAATCAAGTTGTAGTCGACTATGTCGTGCACTTTTCTGGGTAGAAAACCGGAAAGGAGGACTGCATTAATCTTTCAAGAGGTTATGTTTACTGTGCTCTAAACAACAGAAGTCATCAAACAAATGTCTTGATGCCTTGTCAAAGAACTATGACTTAAGTAGTTTATCATTAATGCATCGATCCCTGTCAGAATTATGTTTGGAGATAGCAATGGGTCATTAAATCCCATTCAAGTATGAATTTGACTGATCTGATTGTTCTTGTCTGGTTTATCTGGTGTTATCAGCTGAACTTTAGAAAATATGTGACTTTATTTATGTGTCATGTTCCTTTTGAGTTGAAATAGGTTTTGGAGGGTGCTTAAATTTCTAACTTAATGATTTATCTATCATCCATAAGATGACTTCAATGATAAATATTCATGCATATCACTGATACTACTTTACCATACAAGTTGTTTGTTGCAAAGTTAGGTCTGTGTAACTCGTCGATTCTGTTTGCATTGTTTCAAAAATCATGGACTCTTAGCATTTAAAAAGCAGTTTTGAACCATACCTGATTTTCTATCACTGGTTGTTGTCCTTTGTTGGAATGTTGTACCTGTTAGATTCCTTTTGCAGTATAAGGATATTTTCAAATTGAGATTGGTTAGTCATTATAAGCTGGTTATATAAAGTAATATGGTTCAGCAAGACTTTGACAAAAATGGAGGGTTTAAATTTTTAAAGCTGCTGGGTTTTTTTTACCTGTAATGCTAATGCATTAAAGATTAAATATTGTGGAATTTAAAAAAAAAAAAAAAACAGGTTTTAATTAAAATTATTCTTTTCACAATCTTATTAACCATTGAAATAATGGGATTGTACCATTTATGATCTTTAACAAGATTTGTAAGATCATAGGGTGAAATCCTTAAGATTTCATTGAAGTCAAGTGTATATATATATATTTTTTGGCAAGCTTTATGATAATCTTAGTCTTTCAGTATTTGACTCATACAGAGTTTACTGCATGGCCTTACTGAATTATTTTGTATTTGTAAGTTTTTAATTTAATTGTGTTTCTCTTAAATCTTCAGGATGCTGTAAAGACATAGGAGGATCTCTGACCAAAATGGTGCTGAGGCACCGCAGTGTGGATAGCAAACTTAAAGGATTAGCTGGGTAATTCTTTGTCTATGACCAAGTAGCGACCTTACAGTCAAGCCTCATCATGCGTGACCAGTATCTGCAAGACTGAAATGAACATTCCTATTCCTCTTTGGAACCTCCGACATCTGATAGAATCTTGAAAGTTGTTATAAGAATTGCGCAGTAAAATGCATAATACGTTAAAAGTAATTTCCTGACGGGCTCGATTAGCTTTAAATTTTCAAATGCACCCTGGCTGAAACATGAAATGAAATTTCAGAGCTTTCTGTTTTCAACATAGGAATTCAGACACAGGAATTCAGAATCTTGAGAGGAAAGTTCAAAACTGTCACGCATGTTTGAACACTCAACTCAAATTTCAAAACTACTGGTTACGCGTGACGTAGCTTGACTGTAAGATTGGAGTATGATTATGGGTACAGATTTTCAGTTCTGAGCACTTGCATGCACCTGGAGAAATTTCAAGCTCCAAACTCAACACTTGTGCTCAGTATGGAAAACTCTTGGTTGTCATCATACTCCAATAAAAAAGTCACTAATGTTGCATGCTCAGTACTAGTCCCCACCAGCTGAGCGTATTGCACAGTGTGTACTAATCAGCTATATTACTTGCAAAGTTAACATCATCACCAACCCTGCATCCTTGTTGTTTTATACACAGGTTACTATGTGAGACACTCGTATTTCCTTTACAAGATAAGTTGGATGATTGGAAAAAGGCTGTAGTTCAGATGGATAAGGACCATTCAAAAGGTTGGTTTACCCTATGTTACATTGAGCATGGTGCTAATTGCTACTTGGTGAAAATCATCATCGTCTACCTCATTCCGAAATGGCCATGAATCAGTTTAATATTCCTTTATTTGTCTTCAAATTAGCCCTTCTTTGCTATTGTTTGGCCCTTTGTATTAGCTATAGACCTTTCTCCAAAATGGTGGCTGCAAGTCGAAATAAGTTAAAATTAAAAAGGTATAACAGCATTAGAAAGAGCACCTTTAGTTTAGTATTCCTACAAATATTCAGCATATCAGGTGTTACATCGGTGGAGAAAATGTAAGTTGAAAACTGAAAAATGTGCAGACATTTGTATGACGTAGGGTATCGCTTGTACCCCCAGTCGTACAAATATATGGTAGAAGAAGTATGTGCATGTAACTATATTGAAAATGTGAATTTTGTCGAATCATGGTACTTCAAACTTTTACATTTGTTTTTTAGCCTCCTAAAACTGGGGAATTTTAATCCTGTAATAAGCTCATGGTCTGTTTTAATTGTCAACTCAATTTGTTTTGAACTGCAAAGTCCACTCTAGTAATGACGTCCCCTGTGGTATAAGTGTTCCCTGAGATAAGCTTAGTCAAAAGATGACATTCTTTAGAAAATTAATTATAAAGTTAAATTCTAATCTGACTCTTACAGCTGTATCTAAAATGCATTCTTGTCATCTGCATGTATGATAGGTTTTTTCTATTAACTTTCTTTCATCATGACAGAATACAAGAAGGCAAAACAAGAGCTAAAGAAGGCCACAGCAGAAACGAACAAGTGGCAAAAGAAGGTTAAAAAAGGTGAGTTAGGTGAGCACAGTTTCTGTTGAGACTTGATGCATACACACTGTACACAGTGCTAGTGATAAGCTTGGTTTTCATTAAGGATATCCACTTATGTTTGTCTTTCACCACTCCAGGGGTTTGTCTCTTCACCACTCCATTTAGGGGCAGGGTGCTCTCAGGGGATCTTGACGGGTCAAGAAAGGAATCTTGCTTCTCTACATTTTCTGAAGTCTATCACTTGAATTGTCAGGTCAGGTGCCCAGCTTTGTGGGGTTCCTTGACCCGTGACCTGTCTCTTATCTGGAACACACTCTCTTTGAGTGGTATCTGTGGCATTTAAGTTTGTTCCATTTCTCATTTCTCCCTTGTGAGGTATATAGAGCATATCAGGTTGATTTTGTAAAAATTGAAGTTTTCTTCTCTTTTTTTGTAGGGGTGGTGGGGTGGGGGGTCACCGTTACGAACATAAGCCATTATGTGAATTTAGAATGTCATTCTTGTATGCATGGATTGAATTTGTTGTGGGTTCTCCACTTTCTCCCAAATATTTGTCCTCTACATTTAATTCATTGGTCTCTCGGTAGGTAAATCAGAGCACCAAGAAAAGCTGGATGCAGCATTAAAGGTACACTTCCTTTTCCTGTCACTCGTTTTCTTCTCCTCCAGTTGTGTATCATTTTGTTGCCTGTAACGTCCGAAATTCAAAGGGTGCAGGGTTTGAGAGGGTTGCTGTGGTTTGCATCAGGTGACTGATACTGTAGTATTTCTTCATTAATTTTAGCCAGAAGTCTCTGCCACAGTTCAGGTTTATGTGGCATTTCCAGAGTTTGTACTCTGTTAAAAAGTCCTTGAATTTACGTGAAAGGTCTTGAGAGATTCTGGAATTGGTTGTGGTCCCTTGACTGTTTAAAGGAGCTATGTCACGGTTAAATGAGTTTGAAAAGTTTAGCTAAACTTTTCAATTTTGTTGTTTGTAATCCGTGTCAATCTTCTCCATCCTTAACCATCCTCGTTCCTTTCTGGTTTATTATTATCACTTTGGTGTTTTTCCACCTTTGTAAAGCATTATTTTCAGGTTTCCTTCAATTTAAAGGTAAATTTGTCGATGATCAAAATACCTCAAAATATCGTGACAGAGCCCCTTTAAATTTCGTGAGTCCTTCAAGTGCCCTTGACTTTCTTCATTGCCACACCAGAATATGCCAGAAGGAAAGGATAGATATTGGATGAATTTGAGTGTGTGTTTGTTGTAGCTGCTGTTGATACCCCACCTGCAAATATAACAGGGTTCGTATGGGTCCTGGAAAAGCTGGAAAGTCATGGAAATTTAAAATTTCAAAATTCAGGCCTTGAAAATATGTGTTTGTCCTTGAAAGTCATGGAAAATTAGACTTTTTCTAGGGCAGTGAATGATTTTCTTTTAATTTTCTTTGCTCGCATTTTTCAAGTTTTTAGTGGGCAACAAATGATGGTGAAAAATATTGCCAAATTGTACCTGTCATTAATTTCCTGGCTATTCCTGGTCCAAGATTTTTGTACATTTGATGGACCAGTAAGTAGTGTACAAACCCTGATATAAGTGCAGAAACTATGTTGTATTATGAGATTTGCTATCGCAAAGGGAGCCTTGAAAAACAGATTTGTGTTCATTTCACTGACTTGTGCAAACCCTGTCACAAGGAGCTCACAACTGTTTTCCAGTCTCACTGAACACTGCCTGTCTATACCTTTCAGCAAGCCAATACCCAGCAAGCTGCCTTTGAAGAGCAAGAAAAGAAATATCTCAGGAAGGTCTTGATAGAGGAAAGAACAAGATACTGCACACTGGCAACCTGCTTTAGGCCAGTCGTGGTATGTATTTTCAGCTAAAGAACCATTTTAAACCCAGGCCATGGTCAATAATTTCCTTATTCATCTCTTGAATTCTACACTTTCCATCAGTGCAGAGATAAGTATTTTAAGCCCTACACTGACTATGGCGTCAGTGAGTAGCCCTCCATATATTGGAGGGCCTCCAACCATACAAATCTCTCTTCAATTACAAATTTTCTAAAGTGTAGTATGTCTTTGCATTTTAAGTGATTATATGTATGTAACAGGATACTCCGATTCTCAGTTGAGTAAGTTTACAACAATTGGCACACTTAATCGTTGAGTGATGTCAAAATCCAAAAAGTTACCATTGGAAACATAGCAAGTTGCCATTGACAACATGGTACTTTGAAAGTCACCAAACGTCCTTCGTGCCTAATTACCCAACTGAGAATCATAGTAGGCTTCTGAATTAATATCATCTCGAGCGGTTTTCAGTTGAATGTTGAAAGTAAATGATGGGATTGCTTTGGTTTCGGTTTTTCTTCGCACTGTGGTTGGATCAATAAACTTGCGCAAGCTTTTCAAGCAATCGGATGGCAAAACTAAAACCAATTGCCACTAAGTCACTCTCTTAGTCACCGCATGTTTCTTTGGTTTATAGGTATAAACCACTGGTCAAGGGAGTACCTAGGGGGTGTTCTGGGGTGCCTGTGAACCCCCCCCCCCAAAACCTTTGTAAGCCTTTTTTTTAAGCAAACAACCTACAATATTCAGGTTGCAAAAATGCCATGACGATATCTTGGCCGTGAAAGCCATTGTTGAAAAGCCAGAAAAATATTTTGACTTATGAGCAGGGAGACTAGAATAGAGTAATGTATGTTTCGTAGAACTTAACTAATCTAGAAGCTATTTTAGTAGGCTTGTCCTTCCCAATACTCTCACTGCTCATCTGAAAAATGTCACATTAAGTAAAACATGGCATGGAGGTCTACATGACAATCTGGTGAGTATCTTCTGTTTGACACAGTGGGACCCCCCTCTGCCCCTTGAAAAATCCTGGCAATGCCCCTGCTGGTGATATTGGAAGAACACTCAAAGAATTCTTAAGTCATGCACTCACCTGTGGCTTGTGATTCACGAATTCTTCTCGTGGTCTTTTAACATGCCATGTGGTTTTGTCACTGGTTTTTAGGAGCACGAGATTTCCATGCTATCAGAGATTGAACACTTGCAGTCCATTCTGGCAGACGTCATCAAACAGACGATCAGTCCTTCTACCCTGCCATTCGCAGGGGAGGAGTTGGTGCGTGACTTCAGGCTGTCAGATCATCACGAGGAACAGGTGATAGGCACATTCTCGTACATTTTAAAGGTATTTTGTCAGGGAGGCTCTGTCAGTTTCTACTTCAGGAGTTTTTAAATTGGAAAATTTGATCTGACATCATTGTGCAATAATTACTAAATAATAGGCCATTTCCCAGTCCACATCACCCTTGTCTTCAAAGTGAGTCTAAGTGCGAAGTCTTTCTTTTGAAAATCAGTTTTTGTTCATGTGCAGAGTAAACAAATTACCATCACAAAACTTTTGCACTTGGACTCGCTTTGAAAAGGAGGCTGAAGTGAACTCAGAAATGGCCTGTCACTCTATAAATGTTCACTCACTTGACCATTCCACCTTTTCTTTTGGTGGGAGTGGGGGGCATTCCTGGGCCAAAGAAACAAATAATGAACATGAAGAATTTTAAGTTGGCTATTTACTAGTGCAGAGAAGGAGCCAAAGTGCCCAACCACTTGGCCATGCTGCCTTCTCTTAAGAGCATAACAGAATCTCGCTCAGTAACTTAAATCAGCCAAATTCAAATGTTTGACCATTTTTGCTATTTTTTTCTATTTTTTAATGTATATATATATTTTTATTTTTGCTACCATATATGGGAATTTAAGTTAAAGTAATCGATTGTGTTCATGACACCTTTGAAAGCTCCTAAAAATTGCAGCATTGGAAACGACCGGTGTTCAGTGGCTCCTAATCAGATTGTGAATGGCCATACTGCAAGATTTTATTGTCCGTGTTATTTAATCCTCTGTTGCTTGTTACAGACTCCTCCACCAAGTCCAACAACTACCTTGACCAGGGCCACAAGTCCGTCCCACATCGGCCGCGACCCTCCCACTACGCCCCCACCCCCACCTCCCTCGGAAACAGACCCTTACTACAATGCATTCAGCCGGCACTACTCGTTCTCCGTCAAGCACAGTCACACGCGGAACAAGATGGCTGGCTCGACGACGCCTTCGTCTTCCCCCAAGAAAGTGGCTCCTCCGAGGGTTTGTTCACGCTCCACCAGCTTTAGCGTGTCTTCAACTTCGTCACAATCCTCCATGTCGTCATTAGGGTCATCAGTAGGGTCACCGTCGATGGAGAGCTTTCCACAGCCGCCTACGCCGCTGCTGTCTCCTTCCTCTTCAGTGGATTTGCAGGGTGATCCACTTCCCCCTCCGCCCTTTCCTGGAGCGGTTTCTGCGCTTCCTCATCCAGGTAATCAGAGGACTGATCCATGCACCTTGTTACATGCATGTCTTCATCGTCAACAGTATTTCTCTCCTGTTCGATCTTATTTATCAAGTTACGAATCAATTACAGTCGAACTTCCAACTTCCGCACGGGTCATGGAAAAGTTATGCATTTAAGAAGTTCATTTTCCACGCCTGGAAAGTCATTGCATCTAAGTGCTGATCATGAAAAGTCATGCAAAATTAGATAATTATTGCAGATGTGGAAGCGAGGACGAAATAAAATAAACTGGGGTTATGTCAGAAAATACTGGCCCTTATAAACTAGGGTTTTTTGGCTAATTCTCGAAAGTGACTGCTAAACATTAGGTTATGGAAAAGGTCGTGGAAAGTCATAAAATTGGAAAAGTTGAAAAGAGTACGAACCCTGTGAACTTAGCGGTTGTAAAGAGGTGAGGTTTTCTGTACTTTGCGATTTAATGTGCCCTGTTGTTTGTTTTTATTCAAAACCTTCAGGTGACAGAACATCTTGGACGACATCCACAGACTCTGGCTGCTACTCTTCTTCGTCAGGAGAAAGATCCCCTTCAGCATCGCTCGCTCAAGTTTACCCTTCCTCCATACCTGAACACTCTGACTTAACGCGGCAAGATGCACATGGCCCTCACTATGCAACTCCCTACGCCGTGAGTAACACACGGACACGATGCATGAGTGAATCAGCCTCGGCCATGACGCCTTACTACCACGGAATGGCGCACAGAAGAAGCGACAGTGAAACGTCCTCACAGAGCAGTTACTCGGGTAATGATGTCCCTCCACCAGGAAGGCTAAACGGCAGCGATTCGGGGTATTTTAGTCATGGGGGATATCATCATCGGTCCAATCCGGAGAGTATTCAAGAGAATTCCGGGGGATTTACCCCTCAGCAGAAAGCTAAAGTGCCATACAACAGGAGTCAGAGTATATCTGGCCGACCCACAGCCGCCCAACAGGCACAGCTCGCGGCACTAGCGAGCCACGCTGCGCGGAGTAGAAGTGCACCGATGCCGCCGGCCAGAAAGTCGTCTGCTGCACCTCCCTGCCCGGAGCGAAAGACAGGGCTATCTGATCCGGAATTGAGCAGAACAGATGAACTTGATCAGGGGGGTGATGGTGAAGCCGACGGTGAGCCGTTGAGCTTTTTGCAGAAACAAATTCAGCGGCAGAGACAGATGATTAAAGCTAAGGCGAGAGAAAAGGAGCAGTCTTGATACTGGAATGCAGCTGGTGCAAATTGATATATTTTTTGCGCACCACCACGCCTTGGATCGAGTTGCGCTGATTGTTTGATTCTCTCAAATCTCAGTCGTTCATGATGTGCTTTACAAAGTATGTATATCGTGCAGTGATGTCGCCGGTTATGGAATCGGTAAGATCATTGGTAAGGATGACTGGAGAGTAGCGGTATCTCTAATAATTTGAAATCATTCCAAGCTGCCAATAGTGGAAGCATTTAACACTTGAGATTATGTTCGAAAAGTTATAGTAAAGTTCAGATTGTTAGGTAATTGAAGTACCCTCCTATACGGGCATTGTTTGCTCATCGCGCAGTCCTTCTTCGCGATGTATGTCTGCAAGGAGCCGTTCAAGAACCAAGCTCATTACCAGGTTTTTCATGTCCTCAAGGCCGATACACACGAGGGGTTTGCTCCCGGAGCATGCTTCAGGGTCATGTTGCATTACCAGTCCACACAGATTTCCCAGGGATCTTGCTCCCGAAATATTTCATCTGTTTAATACCGTGGAGCATTTTGTGGGATGGAAATTCTGCTCCCAAGGATGATTTCCCTTGAAATCGTTGGTACACACTTTGCTCAATGAGCGTGCCCCTAGGGCATAACCCGGTAGCAAAACCCCTCCTGTGTATCGGCCTTAACCCCCCTCTGGGGTCGAGGGACGAAAGTCCCTGGGAACGAGATTGGTTAGTGACGCGGTCGCCAAACGTTTTAAGAATTTGTAATGTTTAAATTATGTGCCGCGTTTTGCAAGTTCGACGAGCAAAAGTAGTAAATAGTTCAATAGATTTATCAAAGTTGCTGCGGCTGCATAGCTTTTTTATGGGTTGCAATAATTGGAAGTGTCACTTATCGTTTAGAGTGTTTTAACAATACAATTAATGTTGGGTAATGATTTTAATCAGCGAAGCAAAATTTTTAAAAGTTGTTCGGGACCAAGAAGGAAATTCTAGGTGTTGTATTTATTTTAAAGAGTCTCTTTTTAGTATCCAGGTTTAAAAATTGTCGTCGTGATTTGTTTTGTGAATTCTATCACCCGCAGTACATAATTAATTCGAGTGATTCGTTTAATTTGAGGCCGGATAAGAGTCATCGATTTTAAGAGCTGATTCTTGTTACATGTGTGACTGCTTTGATTAATTAATTTGGGCTTCCGAGGAAGTGAATTACATCGGTGCTGACCAGAACACGCCAATTTTGTTGAAAGGATTGGACACGACCACTTACTCGAACGCTATCACTGCTGGTCAGTGAACTTCAGCATAAGCGCAGGCGCCTTGTTGTCACCTAGTTTCGTGTCCAGTCTCTTTCCACGAAATGCCGCTTTATATGATTAATGTTCGTTGAGGATTGATGGAATATTAGCGGTTTTGATTCTATTCTTGCTACCTTAAAAGTTTCTCCCCCACAATTGAGTGTTTGTTACTCCATACAGAAGGCGCGCGAGCCAGAATCGCCGCCAATGCTGTAAATAGGCAAAGCAAGTTAAAGTTTATATACCACTTTAAGATAGCTTTGTAGTCGGAGCTCCAAACTCCATAGTTTATACTATCAGAGCGTTGATATTCTGCTTCTGCTAAAAAGTAACTAGACCCGTGTAACGTGCGATCAAAAGCAACTCCGTTTTGTTGTTGTCAAGTACAGGAGTGTTAAGTGCCGTTTCAGAAACGAGTAGTACCATCTCAGAGCCCCTTGAGGCGCGGTTATTTATTGCAACTTTCGCAGAGAGGGCTGCTGGTTACTAAAGGTCTTTTTCTATCCACGATACGATTGCACAGTTTAAATTTACCTTACTACGGACGTCCAACGTCATTTTTTGATTACTTTGCTTTAAATGCTCCAACGATCTCGGGCTTTCTTTTGTCGCTGTAAGGGACGTTCTGTGATCGCTGTCGAAAACAACTTTAATACGTTGGAGGTATACCCCCCCCCCCCAATTGACGAGTAAAATTGTGTGGCATTAGCCAGAGTAACATCTGATAGGAAGAGTGAAAGTTAATCAGCCAGCTTAAGGACAAAATAGCGTTCAGTTCGTTTCTGCTGCAAAGTATCGTGTTGTTTGCATGATGGATTAGAAAGCGTCGCGCTTGTTTGCAACACGAAGCCCTGGATAAATCACTGTCCACTGGATAACTCGGGTGATAGCGCAGCTATTACAACAGCCCACGCGATTGGCTCAGAAAACAATAGATGCATTCAAAGAAACAATGAACCCTAACCCTAAAAACAATAGAGCTGCGTCCTAACCAGATCCAATGAAATTAGAGGTAGTAAACAGCTGCGTGGTGTTTGGTTTCTCTAGAGCTTATCCGCTGGATGGTGATTTATCCGGTGGGAAAGCATTATCCACCTTTAAAACAACCGAGGTTAGATGTTCTTTTCTCGAAAGCCACAGTTCTCCGACCTGTTTTGTGGTGCCATAATGTCCTGTGTTAGGTTTTCGACAAGTTCTAAATAATGCACTGAACTAAAAATGTGAAACGGTTTTAAACTTAGTCAACTGGCGACTTCGTTCAAATTGTTGTCCATTTAAATGGCACCTTGATATTGTGGTAGTGTATCTCGTGGATGATTCAAATTATGCCCTGTAGAGCCAAAGGCAATAAATGATGGTACTGGTTTCAATTTATATTTATTGACTCCGACCTCTTGCATTTCATCTCCCCTAGTCCCCCATTTTCAGATCGGTGGGTTGCGTATAGACAAGCGCAGACTGCATTGGTCAGTAAATTAGGCGAGCGTCACGATGTCTCGGTTCCTGCCTTAAGCGAAGCCTGGAGTTGAATCAGGTGTGATAGCAACTTAAAAGTTGGATGAATTGCCGCCATCAGCTTGTGGAGATTTTAATCTAAATAGTTTTCCTCTTCCGTATTTAGGACAAAGAGCGTCTGATTATGGACGTGAAGCGATCCTGCTCGCGGCTTCAACTTAAAAACCAGGTCAAATTTAAAATTCTAAATTAAAACAAATACAGTCATTGTCAGGAACACATTCCCTCCTGCCAGTACTTCAGTAATTATGATGTCCTTATTCTTGCGATAAAAGCGTTCGCCGGTTTGTTTGTTTGTTTGCTTTTCAGTGCAATTCCGTATTTTCCAGCGAAGTTCACTTCCAGGGACTTTATTGTTGGTTTCTTTAAACGCGCTAGGCAAAGCTTCGCGTTTTGCCATGAGCATTCAGTATTTGCTATAACTCATCCCTGGCAATTACCTTTTCGTAATCAATTCCATAAATGTCCCTTAGGCGCTGCTTAAAGGCGCTCAAAGCGTGAGGGGGGACCTTGAATTTATCGAGGATCGCTTTTCGCTGGGCCTTAAAATCGGTGGAGCGCATCGCGTACTCATAAAACTGTACGGTTTTCATGATGCCGACGTCAAGTGATCGCGGATTCCACCTTAAGTAGTGGAGCGCCATGGAAGTGTCCACCGGGCCACGGGTTACAGAAGGGTAATAGCGAACGCCATCTTCCTTAGACCTGTCAAACTTAACCTCCGATATGTCAAGATGTTTGGCCATGATTTGGAGCAGATTTTCTAGCGTGGCAGTCTCGCGAAACGCGAGATTGTACGCGAAGTTGTAAAAGCTATCGTCGCTGTACTCTGGGAGAACTATCAGGAGATTTGCCACATCTTCAGCGAAGACGAAACTGAGCTGCTTGTCTTGTAGACTCGGAGGTAGATCGATAGGCCGATCTAAGATGTCGTGGAATCGAAGCCACAGAATATAGCTCCAGAAACGATTCGTACTATCGCGCATTCCAATTACGTCTGGAAGCCGCAGAATCATGTAAGGGATGTTCCATAGTTCGTTTTCCCTCTTGATGGCTTCCTCACCTACAGTAGAGTTGAAACCCAAACCAATTTGTGTTGACAGAAACGTTTTCAGTTGCCCTGGCGTAATTATTCAATACTTTCAGTTTCAGTTTCAGTTTGTGCTAGGAGCTTCTACTTCTTTTTGCACAGTGGTGGTGGTGGTGGTGGCCATGATGCGAGGTGCGTGAAAAGAACGAGCCTTAACTGCGGGCATTGCGTTACAAACCCTATACACCTCCCATTGCTCCCACCCACTCACCCCTGATAAAAGTATACAAAAGCAAGCGCTCAAATTTGCGTTCAAACTTGCGATTTCATCTTCTACTTGTGCCAGTGAAAATGCCATATTAGAAGCTAAAAACTGCAACATGATTTATCTGCCACTTACATTCTAGTTTATTGCTGCCATATAGGTCCCTTTTGGCATACTCCTCTCTTTCTTTTGGATCTTCTGGACGCACCGCATCCTCTTCAAGTGTGGGTCCCTCATGCGAAGGCTCCTTACAGACTTCATACACCGAGTCCGTGCTGACGTAAATATACCGCCGAAACTTGCCACGCATCTTTTTCATGAAGTCCTGCGACCAAAACGAACAAAGCTTTACAAGATGCCATACATCAATTTAAACTAACGAGCTGGAGTAGTTATGGGTAGTCACTTCAGCGCTTGCCAACTTGTCCGCCACCAGTCGAGTGGGATTGCTAAATTGAATACCAAAATTTGCTTCATTGGTTCTGAAATGCCCCCCTCCCCCATTATGAGTGGCCAATTGTATGCACCTCTTACCCGTCAATGTGACGTCTTTCGTCTAAGTACGAGAACAAAACACACCTCAGCTGCCAGAAAAGACTGGAATTCTTATGGTTTTCATAAGAATTCAATCGGATGAATTTCCTTGTATGAGTGCAGTGCTTTTTTTCCCCTCACCGAGGCGCCTCGTGAGCAGAATCGAAAGATGTCGAAATGGCCGATATTTTTCGCGAGTGTCGGGAAAATCCCAACATCGATGCATGATATCAAATACAGCCATATATTGACAAGACTTGACAAGACATAAAGAAGAATCGCATTCATCCAATGCCGAGCTTAACAACTTTTATCTCTACTTTGCTGATAGGGAAAAAGCCCCTTGAGAGTGGCAAGACTTCGTTTTGTCATCTCAGTGAGCATTACCAGTGCATGGTTCCTCTTACAAGCACAATGGCCGAGAGTGCGCACTTTGCGTCCAAGGGTAACAAAAGGGCGCATTCTTTCGAGACTTCCGGAGGAGTGGCGAACAAGAAATTATTCTTTTGTCCTTATGCAAATTTGCTTACGAAGCCTCGTTAGCATGTGCTAAATTAAAAAGAATTTTTGCCCTAAAATGAGGCCAGGTGGTGTAATTTACTTGAAAACAAGAGAACGATAACACGGGCGCTATTTTTTAAATAAAGTCCATAGGAAACCTTGAAATGTTTGGAAAGCGTTTTCGGCCGATGACCTTGAAATATTTGGAAAGCGTTTTTGTTAGACCGCGACCAGTTGGCTCAATCGAGAGTGCACTGGACTTTCATGCGGGAGGTCGTGGTTCGAACCCCGACCGGACCAACACTCAGGGCCTTTAAATAACTGAGGAGAAAGTGCTGCCTTTGTAATTACATCTGCATACGGTTAGACTTCTCGGATAAGGACGCATACGGTTAGTCTTCTCGGATAAGGACGATAAGCCGGAGGTCCCGTCTCACAGCCCTTGTTCATTAACTCTGTGGGACGTTAAAGAACCCACACACTATTCGCAAAGAGTAGGGCAAGCTGTACCCGGTGTTGTGGTCTGACCTTGTGCGGGCCCGCAGTAATTGGCTTCACGCTGTTGCAGTGACCCTGCGAAAGGCATTGCCTTGGCGAAAGTTAAATAAATAAATAGAGAAATTTTGGCACGTATTCCTGAAATCTACTTTAGGGGAACCGCACTCATTCTCTTGTCCTAAACGACATAGGGATCCCTGGGACAAGCTTTTCTGTCACGTAATCGCAGCCATCTTTATCAACATATTTTTCAGCGCCCAAGTTAAAATGGTCCACATTTTCCTTCTTCTTTCTCTCACCCTAACTACAAAAAAAAGATATTTCGAACCGACATTCCTTTCTCGTGATCCAGAACATTGTCGTGAACAGATGATCCACAATACAGACAAAGTGGAGTTACTAATCAACAGTAGAGGAAGAAAACAAAGGGGGTTCTGTTTACCTTGACTTGGTTCGGTCTGTAGCCACTGAAGTCGATCACCGCATCGAACACACCTTTTACTTTTGTGATATCTGCCAGTTCATCAGCGCACTCATTTATACGGTCCCGATCACACTGAACAAAGTTCACCCAGGGCTTTATTCGAATCGCTGAGTCCCAGTACCAATTTCCTCGATGTAGAATGGTGATTTCATGCCCTCTGAGCTTCAATCGAGCAACTGTTTCGCTCCCCAGCATACCGTCACCTCCCAGGACAAGTATTCTCTTTTTGTACTGTGCCATACTTGGAGTTCCAAAGCTTAGGCACAGCACAGCAAAGAGTGTCAGAAAAAACATAATTGCCTTTCACGTTGTAAAATAAAAGGGAAGGACGCCTCTCAAAGCGCGACCTCCCTCTCTGCTGTCACGCCATTTCCTGTGCCGGCTAATTTGACACATGGGGCACCGGGGTGATATATTGCATTGCGCGACTCCCCTTTCTTTCAACTAGCCTGTAGCCTGCGTAGCAAACACAAAGGGAGAGCGAAGGGACCGAGCCGAGCCGAAGCTCCTTCCCCGGTTCCCTTTACCGTTCCTTTTACGCGGCTCAGTCGCTTCCCTCTCCCCTTTGCGCTTGCTAGGGAAGCTAACTAGTAGCCTGCGTAGCACTCGAGTGAGGAGGTGAAGTTCTTGGGTTCAGGCGGGAGAGAAAACATGCGCGCGCGATGCGCGTGCGAAAGCGGAAGCTTCCTCGCGAAAGTGCCTCTCCGCTTTCGCGCACGTGTTTTCTCTCGCGCATGCCCAAGAACTTCACGCTCTCTTCAGTCGCAGGCTACCTTCAACAAGAGGTCATAACTGACCTTCACTCGGGTTTCCAAGTAGCAAATGGAAGTGTGTGAATACCTGTGGAGGGTGGCAGTCCTGGAGAGAGGTGCGCACTGCAGCGCAAGACAGGAATCAATGGAAAGCACATGTGGAGGCCCCATGCGCCATCTTGGCGCCAGGGGAAAGATAAGATAAGATAAGAATACCTGTGTAAAGATATATGAAGACTGCACGGATTCTTTTTTCATCATCAATCTCTAATAAAATTCGTGGATAAAAGAATGAGAGAGAAATGGCCAAAACAAGGAGAGGAGTCTTCAAGACAATTTGCCTTTTGGTAACACATTCTCCCAAAATACGGTGTCATAGGTCAAAAAAAATCTATATATAGGAACACTAAAGGAGTGTACGTGACTGCAACTATTGTAAAACAGTATGTATCTTGTCGCGCAGCACTACCGCTTGCTTTGAACTTTGAGTCTCTCGATCGAGTTAACGAATGTCAAAATTTCAAAATATTGATTGGCCCGCAATTTTACTTTGGAAATGTAAAAAAGCTTTGACGAACGCGACCGTATTAACTTTAAAGCCTTACAATTTCTTTCAGCCGTAATAGCCGTTATTTTAAGTAGGGGTTTCGATTTTGGGGGTCAATAAAACACAGATTGGTTCGAAAAACTTGCGCGATCTTTTCAGGCAGTCAACCATTTGCGTCCTACTAGTTTTCTTGCGCTTGGCGCTTACTACCTTGCTTTGAATTATTTCGGCTTGTGATTGCTGATTGTATATTTCCATCAGAACGTGATTGGTTCAATTGGCTTTGTATTTCCTTTTGACACTCGATGGCTCTATTTATACGAGGGACGGATTTGAGGGAAGAATTTGAAAGGTGAACGCTTAGAAGCGTAAGGAAACATAGGCTATTTCCAATTCGTCTCCTGCAAGAGGACTAGTCGGTGCTTCTATAAGTTACCGCAAGATGGTAGATTTTGCGAGTGGTACGTGCCAAACGAGCAATTAAGTGCAAGCAGGGTAAATTCCCAACCCTCGTCTCTTCTTCCGTGCCCATCAGTCTCTGATTTAAATGCAGTCATCACGTTTCCCAAACGGTACACTGTAAAGCGACACCGCGGCAAAATGAGTGCGCAGGCTTAACCCACGCGCGAATCTGTTGAACGCGCGAGGGACTAGGTATCCCAAATTTCTATAGAAACAGCCAACCGCCAAAATGGCGGGAATTTAAATTCTCGGTGTTTGTTTTCATTTTGCTGGGATAAGGAGATAAAAAGGAAGATAAGGTTTTCCATTTGAAGAAAGCTTCTATAAAGAATCTTTAGCAACATATCTTTTTGAACAAAAAATATATCATTGCAACAAGGGTGAATTTATGCTTTAAAGACAAGCGCTCGCGCTAAGGCATGAACTCCATTCTAGCTGCTTTGATCGTGGCGATTGTCACTGCGAACTCTTCTGCTGGCAAAGTCCCGGAAGAAAAGGCTTCTGCTCTGAGAGGTAATCAAATAAGTGTACACGTCGACCAACGTCGACGTGGGCTGACTCAAGTGTGCTGAAATATTAACTTACAAACATGAGCGAGTTTCACTTACCACTTTAATACCACATCGAGCTTTTCGTCAGAAACACCTGGATCAAAGTTTCGCCCTTTCTGTCAATGGTCAAGCCCATGTTTAGCCAGAGACTTTGCACACAAACTTCAAAACAACTTCTTAATTTCCTCCCGCCCAAATAATTCACAATCATCTAAGTGTTCGAAATCGCCTGACGTTGGAGCATGCGCACTCATTTTGCCGCGGTGTCCTGTAAAGCAACAGTGAATTCACGCATGCGCATTCTGAATGCCAGATAGAAAACAAAAACTCTGGACCAGTAGCGGTACCTCTGGACGTGTTGCCGGAGCGGTGTACCATGACGAGTCCCCCCGAGATTTCGGCCCGCGGATCGCTTATACCAACCCCCAGTTCCTCGCTGCTTTCAGATACCCGTCCACGACAGCCTGTCTGCCCCCGACGCGGCAGTGAGGGAGAGAAATGTCGGCCCCTAGACCATATGTGACAGATCCCTTACGTACTCACAGCTCAGTTCCAGTTATCATGCTATAGGATTTCGAGCAATATATATTGAAGCTGTAACCCTTTGTGTCCTCCATATGGTATGCAATATAATAGACCGGAAGTAGGTGGTTCCAAACATTGGTGCATGCGTATTTGCTAAATTGCATCCCTAGTGAATCTTTAATATAAAACCAGAAGCATACGCTTCTGATAAAGCGTATAACCTCGCCTCATTAGCTCGCGCAGAAAGCTGTGCTTGCTGTGCAGTACTATCGCATCAACTATCCGTTCGGAAAAAAAAAAAAAAGACAGAAAAAGGACGCTCCCATTGATGTAAACACCACCGAAGTTTCTTTCACCCAGACGGCCGCGTGGATGGTACAGTGCTTTGTACATGATAACGAAAACGAGGATAGTGGTTGACGCTGGCACCGGAAACCTGCGAAGTGGACAAACAAGGAAAAGCTGGGCAAACTGAAACTATAGTGAAAGATGCTCTTAGCTGCAGATTCATCTCTCGCCCATCCGTAAACATGATCAACTTCAGAGCTTGTTTATCTTTTCTCAGCGCTTTCACAGGTTGTACAAGGAGTAGAGCCCAAGGGCTTGTTCATACCAGAATCCATGTGGGGGTACGTCATTAAGACTTCAGTGTTTCTTAAACATTTGTTTGATGAAAGAAGCTGGTTAGCTCATTTGCGTAATGTGCGTTCAACAAAGCGATAGACTACCGTAGGGATGTAATTGTTCATTAATGTAGCCTGCGAGCAAGCTCTCTCGTGCGGTGTGGGTGGGTGGAGAGAGGACACCGCACCGCACGAGAGAGCTTGCTCGCAGGCTATCATAATTAATGCAGCCCTTTACATCTGGAGACCATTCCGAAAATATTCAGAAATGTTGTCATCGCAGAAAGGGAACAATTTATGTTTGCGAACAGGTATCTTACAAAAGTTCAGACGGCACGCAGGGGTCGAGATTGGTGTAAATCAGGTCTGTGTAAATCCTTGGCCAAACGGAGTCGCAAGTTTCAAACATCTTGTTGAGATGTCATCTGGCGAAGTGGTTAACGTGGGAAGACCACCAGCTTAACATTCTCAGTAGGGAACAATTCAGACCAGCGGGCTTGGACTTCTGCAACATTTGTGCAGAAGTCTTCAATAATTTTATCCCAACCTAGCCACAGATGACCTGTGACTGGGAAATTTTGAAGAAAAACCGACAAAAAGCTGTTTGTGAACTGTCAGCCAACAGATGACTAACAGTCGGCCAACCATTGGATGTCAGTTGACTGAAAGCTTACTGACAGTCGATGGAATGTGTTGCCAAGTGTAGAATGGAGAATGCAAAACATAGCTACTGTATAGAATGCAGAATGTACCTGCAGTAAATCTTGTCTATTTTTCAAGTAATCTAAATTAAACTAAACTAAGTACACACAACCAAAACTAAAAATTAACTAAAACCAAAACTAAGTTAAAATTAATGCTAAAATAATTTATACTAGTAGTCTTGCAAATCTGGTAAATTTACATTCTCCATTCTGCAAATTACACCGGCCTGTGACTGTTGGTGTATTAGCTTAAATCGATAACTAGTGAAAATTTTAATACCTAAGCTTGATTATTGATGAAGACGATAGTGTGTTTATATTTTTAGGGTACTGTTCATGCCGCAGTGATTTTTTCCATAGATGATACGCAACCACCTAAAAGGATTGAAGGTAGTAAATGAAGAAGTAAAGCAATGAGCCCTTTTGATTTTTGTAATGTTCTCAAAAGTAACTGAATTTTCACTTGTGAAATTCAGTTTCATACAAAACCATTGTGGGCTGTCGAATAAACGTCCTTCAAAAGACTCAGGTATGAGTCCTCCTTTTAGCAAAGTGGTCAAACAAACCAACAAAAGTGAAATTTGATAGGCTCTGGGGAAAAAAATTGACTTTTTTGCAGTGTTTTCATATTTTTATCATTTTGTGCCCTCCCCCCATTTTTTTTGTCTTTTCTTCCTTACTTTCTTCACACCACTTGGGATAAGGTATTCCATAAATAAATTGCTATTCATCACAGGAAATTTGGCCAGTAATTTGGCAAAATGACCAAATGCACTAAAAAAGACCCGTAAGATGTTTTTGCTCTGAGTCCTTCACGTAATGCCCCCAGACTTTCAAATTCCTGGTAATTTTTTTCTGTAATGTAATTTTGTTTGCTCATTGGCACCTCATTTTTGAGATAAAAATTAGCCAATTTGCTACATGCATGCATAGGATTCTTTGATCCCTGACCACTAGTGAAAGTCCTGCATTCTAATTTTATACCAGTCCTTGTGTTACAGTTGTAGAAAATGATTTGACAGAGGAAAATGTTGATGCAATTGTGAATGCAGCAAACTCTTGGTTAGAGCATGGTGGAGGTGTAAGTTACACTCTGTCATTGTAATATTTATGTGGAAGCAGAGAGGAGGCTTTGGCCCATTTGGATCTCATTTTTTACATATTGAACAGAAAGCCATGTGCTTGTGTGTTGATTTTGAGGACTCTTTTTGGGAAGGGATAGTGCAGGCCTATAGTGCTTTTGAGCTGGATGTGTCTTGATTGCCCAAATGTAAAATACAAGGTGCTCAGCTGAAATCGCATTTTAAGGCCCCTTCTTTTCCTTTCTCTTCCTTTCCTTTCTGTTTTCTTCTCTTCTCCTCTGCCATTCTCTTCTCTGCTGTTCTCTTCTCATCTCTTGTCTCATCTCATCTCCCTTCTTTTCATTCTTCCTTCCTTCCTTCCTTCCTTCCTCTTTTCTTTCTCTCTCTTTTTTGGCAAGGGAAACATTTGTGAAAAGAGGGACAATGTTACTGTCAAACTCTCTCATGTCCACACCCTTGAAATGAACCATAGGTTTCCACCATTGGAAGGGGTGCACCAAGCACTAGTGGAATAATGAGGATAGTTAGTGGAGATCATTAGCACCTCTGTTTTCTTGGTATGCTCTGGTGAGAGGTGCCTATGTACAAGTCAGAGGTGTCTCCAAGCACTGCACGTGCCTTTTTGTGATGTGTTGGAATTGTAAAGAGGAACAAATTACTTATTATTTGATTACTAGATTCTTGTTTGTAATGTTTGGTATGACATGAAGTTGTATGCCGGCAAATAATTGTGTAAAGCTCCAGGCCACAATATTATTTTTGTACAGAAATGTTAATGAGATGTTAAGTGTTCAGCCATGTGAATAATGAGTATGATGCTTTTGTCTAGAATTAAGAAAGTGACACAGTCATACAACTTACATGCATCACTTTCTAGAAAATGAGTGGTTCTGAACAGATATCGCAAAGTTGTCTGAAACAATGAGTGGGTCTGAATATCAAAGCTGCAATACGTTTGGTGTTTCCCTCCCCTTGATCGTCAATTGGAAGGGGAGAACAGCTCAAGTGGATGTGCTGGCTTTTTGTTTAAGTCTTTCCTTTCTCAATTCTTCTCAATTTCCTAGCCCTCCAGTGGATGTTTTTGGCTTGTCTTTTCTTCACTCGTTGGTACACAAACTTCCTTCTGTGTCAGAGTTAAAATACAGCCTCACTATGGAGTTAACACATTTACACGTTTACAGGCATTCAAATAATCTTGAATCGATATTGTGTCCTTGACAGTTAAACATGATGACATTTTAGCTCTAGGACACATTGCTGTTCTTACTTGAAGTCGTATGGTCCCTATTGACTACAAAAGCACATCAGTCCTTCAGACTTTGTGCTAAATAAAGGCATCATTCCCTTTATTATTCCTGTTAAGGGGGAGGGGGAGGGGGAACAGGCCCAAGAATTCACCAACAAAAGATGTTTGGGTAAGAGCAACAAAGATTTCCAGGTCATACAAATAATTCATGCCAATTGCCTTGTCTTTTGTTTTGCTGAAAATGTCAAGTAAGTTGTTTCTTTTGGAATTTCCTATGTGTGAACTGACAACCTAAATGAGCTATTTGTCATAAATTGTAACAGGTAGCTGGTGCTGTAGTTAAAAGCGGTGGAAATCAAATACAAGTCGAAAGCTACGAGTATGTTGCTAAGAATGGCCCTGTTAAAACTGGTGAGACTGCAGTGACCGGTGCTGGAAATCTGCCATGTAAAATAGTCATCCACACAGTCGGTAAGAATAATAATAATAATGATGGGGTGCCTGGAAAAAAGCCCTAATTGACTTCTGATAAATTGTTAGATTCTCCTTCCAAATTGTTTTTGTATTCACTTGTATAAGAAAACGAGAATTTATTATAAAATATTTGGTACACCGGTAGTAGTGGTGTGCTTTCATTGGTCCATAGGTGTGCTGTTTGGATGAGACTATGTACACACGGTTGGGACATCACACAAATTTTGATTGGTTATGTATGGTCAGATGTTCGTTTTGATTGGCTGGTAGGAAATATGATTGTCCAGAGCATGCATTAAGAAAATCTATTTCAGTCAAGAAGTAAATCAACAACGTTTTCCTTCATTTGTCAAATTATTTTTGAGAAATATTTTATAAAAGCAATAGAGGACTTTTTTTTCCATGTTTACAGTCTCATCTGAACACGAGGAGGGGTTGGAAGAATTCAAGACAGTTATGCTAACCCAAGACGCAGTCCAGGTTTTGCAGAACTGTCTTATAATTAATAATTAATTATTAACTTAATTATTTAACTCATTAATAATTCATGAAGAAAAACACAAAGAACTGTTTTATTAAATCATTGGTTGTATATCTGATACCAAATTGTCCTAATTTACATAAACGTTTTGTTTGACTTTCTTCGTTAAAATGACTCGTACAACAAAAATAATGGATGAACATCAATACCTATTGCTTTGTCTCGAGATTTTTAATGTGATACAACACTTCTGCTCGTTATGGAAACATTACTTGAGCCACTCAAGTTATTTAAAGGTCTTGATGTCGAAACTGAAAGGTACTATTGTTAATTGTGGTGGGCGTGTGGCTAAAATGGAGTGCCCAAGTGTGATGTGAGAATGTGGTAGGATTTTTGATTGGCAATGTACATGTGATGTCAGAATATGAATCGAGTTTTCAGTGGTAATGCCAGGCACGTGACGAGCGAGAGATAACTTCACGCCAGCTGTGGACAAGCTCAACAACAACAAGAACAACAACAACAACTCGGGTCCTCTAGCTAGACGTCCTAGACCAGCTTTATCGTGTGTCGCTTGTTTATCCAACTGAAGAAAAGGCTGGTCTTAGTTGTCAGTTAGACCATCTTCTTTTTGTTAAAAAAAAAAGGCAGGGATTCAACCCTTCCATGTTTTAAAGTCTATTTGTTTTAAAGTTCTATTTGTTTCTGTCAGGTCCAGTTTGGGAAGGAGGCCAAAAAGACGAGGACAGCATCCTTTACAACGCGTTGTATAACTCTCTGTCTGAGTGTCACAAACGGCAGCTCACCAGCCTCGCTGTTCCCGCCATAAGCAGTGGCATATTTGGATTCCCCAAAAGGCGCTGCGCCAAGATCCTTTTCTCAGCAGCGCTGGAATTTTTCCGCGCCGAGCCTAAATGCTCCGTCGATCTTGTTCGATTTACAAATTTTGACAAACCTACAGTGGAAGTGTTCTTAGAAGCTGCTGCTAATCTCAACGATCAGCCTGGTGTTAGGGTCGAGCTCTTCGCACCAACGACGTGATTGTATTTTTGTACAGAAAAGGAGAACATTTTCAACCGTATTCTTTTCAAAGTCAAACAAGCCTTCTCTCTCGGGGTGGGGCTGGGGGAGGTTACAGAGCTTGCTCGCGGGCTTACGGTTCGGTTGTAACTTTGACTCGACGGATGAACAAAACCGTTTCCAGTTGAGCACTATAAAACCCAAACCAAAATAACTACACAGGCAGCAAGTATGTTCTGAAGGAAATACGCCCTTCAGCCAGCCACAAGTCGAAGTATTTCATTAATTTGGTTTACCAGCCAATCAGAACATAAAACGATTAAGCGCAGCCGGCGCCAGGGGCGGGAAAACTGGAGTGGCTAAGACGCAAATTTATTTTAGTTTTTACGTATGATTGGTTGAAAAGTTCGCGCAAGTTTTTGTTTATCCAATCATAAAACACGCCAAAACAATCGCATAATCACTTGAAAAGTGTTCTACTTTGGGTGTACAAGAAACAATCTTGCGTCCCGGAAATCTTCAACCCCCTCTCCATCACTTATCTAATTTTTTTTTCTAGTGGTTCATCCCTTAGTAAGATCGTGCGCCACGTTCTCAACCAATCAAAACCAAACTGCGACCTGCTCACTATGAGTTTTCCCGGGCTACGTGCCGGCTACGTGCTGGGTCTGGTTCATTTCAATGTCTGAGTTTACTCTCTGGTTGGCCAGAGGAATGAAATGACATTATTTTTGGATTTACAACAATCCGGCGCTTTGGCCAAACATTTGAGCAAAGCTGTGATAGGTTCTTTGGTAAAAGACAGTTTACAGAATAGAAGCGGTCAAAATCTTTTCTTTCTTTATTGAAGTCTTCGCTTCCTCGAAGCAGTAGCCTCAGACACAAACAGAAAACAAACGTCTGCCCTCAAATCATCCGTCTGTGAATCTGTTAAAGTTTTAAACGATGGTGTTACTTCTTTAGTCATTTTCTCTCTTTTCTGGCGAACAAATGCGCCTGCGCGAGCTACCTGTGGTTCACGTTTGCGTCCCATATGGAAAACACAGTGAATACACTCTCAAATATATCGTCGATCGAAATCTCATTGTAAGTGGAAGGGAAATGAACTGCGAATCGCATTACGGTCTATATCTAGGACGCCACATTTCTCTCTCGTACTGCCTTTTGGGGATCATTTGTACCCGAGAGCTGGCGAAAGGCCGGAAGTTGGAAGTGGTATAAGTGATCCGTGGGCCGAAATTTAGGGGGTTGTCGTCATGGTATACCACTCAGAATTAAATGTTCTGTGCTTTGTTTTCCCGTTTCAATTATTTCCTCTGCGCACGCGTAAATGCCCTGGAATCTTACAGAGGTATCGTGCGTGAATTTTGATGGCCTTATTTGTGTCGGTAAAATAACAGAGAATGCATGGATTGCTTGCGTAAATTGGAAAACTTAGCGCAAAGCAAATTGAGCGCGATTAAACTTTGCACGTTTACGCACGCCGTGCATATCTCCCCTTCACACTTTTTCCAATGAACAGACGGGAAGACGAGATAGAAAACAATTGTAAGGTGAGCTGGGAACGCGGGGTACTGTAGCAGCATCCATGTGCAAAAAGAGTTGAAGAATCGACGACGTCGACAGCAACGAGAACGGCACAAAGCATGGGTTTCGTGGACGCATTACGCGTAGAACGTTCGCCCGAAGTCCTATTAGCGAGATAGGATCGTTTTAAAAGGTTAACACAGTAAAGCGGAGCATTGTGGAATCTCTCGGACGCATGTCCTCGTCAACGGGGGTAACGCCGCTACAGATAATCAGATGAAAAAGGTCTTCAAATCTTCCCTTTCTGGACACCCCGGCCCTTAGCTCGATTCTAGGCTGACGTAATGGTGCGCCCTTATTCACGCACACTTCATAATGGCTGGAAATCGAGCCTGCATCATTGCAAAAATTTTTTCCAATGGACTGTGCAATGGTCTACAATCAATCAACAACTTTATTAACGTGTCAAACTCTTCTAGCTGGCCACAAGTGGCCTACTAATCGGGGACACCTAGCTAATAAAATCTATATAATAAACTTACAGACCCAGTATTGCCCATTATGCACTGCGCGCTGCGATTAATCGAAAAACAATATACGCCTCGCTTCTGTGAAAACCAAAACAACAACAGATGCGCGTGAAGTATAATGGGCAACACTGGGTCTTTAAGATTACATTTGATAATGTTTACAGCAAAATATTTACTATAAAATTACATTAATAGCATTAAAATATTAAATTTATATATAAAATAGATAATATTAATAACAATAAAATGGTTTACAATCTAATATAATTAATCTAAAAGTGAGCGAAAGATTAACTTAACAAGTAGAGTCTCAAGTGTTGCACAGGTAACAATTTGAACATTTGTTCTCAACTATGAAAGGTCCTTCTTTCTGATTCGTGTTTTAAAGGCCGATAATGAGGCTAGGGCCCTATCCTTCTTAGACAGTTTGCACTCTATTAGAAAATAGTTAGGATAGTGCACGCTATCTCATTGGTCAATAGGTGTATGTAAACACGGTTGTGAAATTACACGGCGAATTTTGATTGGTTACGTGCGCGTTTTGATTGGCTGGTAGAAAAACTGAGTATTTATCAAGAAAATCTATTTCAATCAAGAAATAACTAAACAGCATTTTCCTTCATTTGTCGGTTTTGAGAAATATCTTATAAAATCAATAGAGGACTTTTTTCCGTGTTTACATGGCCTTAGCCTGGGACCAGGCTCCGCAGTTGGGGTCATGGAGCGAAAAAAAACGTGGCGGAAAAAAAATTGGCGAGCGAAGCGAGCCGAGCGGGGGACTGGGGGAAGGAAGGGGAGAGACGCAGTCGAGGGGTTGCATGATCTTGAATTCTGCCAGCCCCCCTCGTGTTTAAACGAGGGTAGGTAAACGCAGAAAAAGTCCTCTATTGCTTAAGTATGGTATTTGTTCACCCAGACTCCTTAAATACTTATGTCCTGAACATATGGAATATTTGTCAGCATGGTGTCTCGATACTTCCGAGCTAATTTCTGAGATCCATTAGTTAAACTGCGAAGGCGGGGCAAACGTTCAGTGATTGGCAATGTCTGGAGGCTTGCTGAGTCAAGACCGGAAAAATAATTTCGTTCAAAACAACATTATTAATGTAACCCAAAAGGAGAATATGAGTCTCTAATGTAATGATGAGTCATACCATGACTGCGACCTAAAGAAGTTTCGACGGTCACTGCTTTATTGCCACAACGTCATGCCACTGAGCAAAAAACATAGCGCAAGCATTCAACGGTCAGAAGGGATTGAAAAAGAAATACTTGTTTTCTTCTTTCTGAGCTAAAAGTATGCAAATTAAACTTCGTGACGTTCGGAAATGTACCATTATTGCCCTGTTGTTTGTTCTTTATTTCATCCACGTGTGATATGATTGGCCGATCGATTGAAAAACACGTCCCTCTTGGCACACCCCTTGCTCTTGCAGGTGATGACATCTCGAGTGCTTTGTTTTTTAATTCCAGTCCAAGATGTTTTGGAGGCTTCTACAAATTTGTTTTCCACAAGGGATTTTTCGTTTTCTGGCGTATGTGCTCTAACTTGCGAATGTCGATGGCAAACGACGAGCAAAATCTGACTTTAATAACTTGAAAACTAACTCACGCAAATAAACATTGAGCCAATATATGGGCTTTGCACGCTAACCTGAACTAATTTCCAACATCGCCATCGGCTGAATAATGTAACATGTTTGTGTGTATGTGTTTTTTTTTAATACCGCGTGGAAAGTGAAATTCCTTGGATCATATCATTCCGTCGTTTTTGGAGACTGAAAACACTAACGACATTTTAGTCAGCGTTTTGGCAAGCAGCTGAATTGAAAGTACAGGTTGTGTAAGAAAAGGTGTCTCGATTAGTCAAAAACGCCCTCGCGAAAATTAACAGCAAGAGCACGCGGGCAAATAACACGATAGCCCAGTTCTTGATCGTCTTAGCTTTATTCATCGAGTTCCGCTTGCCAAGATGAAACACGCTACATCAAGAATCCCCTTCCATTGTACTTGCGATGGCTGAAGAACCTCTTGAATATAAATTTTACCGCGTGATTTTTGGTTCAAAGTTCACACGGACTGTACGGTAGTGAATATTCCCCCCAAATGTTACATTGCGTACTAGCTAACGAAGCTTTCCCCAACGAATTAAAAAAAAAAGGTAATAAATGTCAAACAACAAAGAGTGTTACATTGACTGGGTATTAACATTTCCGAGTGAGTTTCATCTTTTTTTCCTTCTCCCGTAATATATTTGGCATAGTGCGTGACTGCTATAAAGGCCTCGTTGGTATGGACTGGTGCGAGATAGGATTGGGATGAGAGCGTCGTTACTCCCACAGCGTGCGAGAAAAACAATGCCAATCCCGTAGATAAACAAGTACAGTTTTCCAACGTTCGTCTCTGCTGTTGTTTTAAAGGATGTCTTAACGCATGGTACCCTGTCCTTTAAGCCTGAGAAGTAATTCGTTGTCTTGGTGCTCAATTTCTTTTCATTTAAAGGTTATTAATTGGACGCGAGCGTATTGAAATATCGTGGAACATGAAAGTTAACATGGCTAGTTACGTTGAGGATTTGGTCAAGTGTGGATTTCTAGAGATGAAGTTACCTCGAAAGCAACGGAAGCTCACACACAAGGCAAGTCTCTCCGTAGCTCTCACTTTTATTTAACAGATGCTTAACCATTTCTTTTGGTTAAGTTGAACGTGTTTTTAATGAATTCTGTTCACGCGTTCTCGGTACGATGTTGTGAATCGTGATGACTGTTGCATAAGTAATAGCATTCTGTTTATTCTGATTTATTTCAAGCGGAGTCGTCTCTGAGCAAAATTCAAGAAGTTGAGACTTCCGTCTTTTTATTTTTTGCTTAAAGGAAAAGTACAGATTCATGGTAGTTTGTACTCAGAGAACGGAATTTACGGAAATTTCCCTCACTCTGTCTGCGTTCGCCGGTAAACAAGTTGTTCAGCTGCTAGAGGAAACTGTGGGTTCATTCAGATTTAATCCTGAAACGTAGTATTCCCTAAGGTTTATCCTTTATTAGTTTAAAAGTGTTTTTTTTGTGTGATCATTCGATAAGTTGCACCTTGTTCGAATCGGGACGAAATTGTCATCAGTTGTCATGTATCGTGAATTGCAAATTGTGTGGTTGTCATTATTGAAAAGCTCTGAAATTATGAAATGCTTTTGCGAAAGTTGCTAACAGTGCCTTAAAAAATGGCTCGTAAGGATTCACAGCATTTCGTGTTTTGTGTGTTTAGGTAGATTTTACTTTCAATTTGGCTTGCTCTATGCGTTCCAAAGGAGGTAAGCTAAATACGAGCTTGCGCGCCGTAAACAAGTCGGCGGATGATATTAAAAAACCGTGACTTACCGTCTACTGAAACGATATCAGGGACTCAAAGCCGTTAAGAATGTAAGCTTACTGTAGTAAACAAAGGACTGATTTTTATCATTTCAGATCACTTGAGAAAAAAATGTATTTTCGCTTCGCTAAACCCGTGGTGACCTGTAGTTAAGGTGGAATGAAAATACGCAAACAAGTTTATGAACAATGGCTAAAGAAACTTGTAAACATCGAAAAATGGTATTCAAGAAAACTGTATTGGAAGGAAAGAAACATCCTTTGATTACGCACAAGAAGTACTTTTATATGCGTGCGTTAAAATAGGAACCCTCAGAAATGCCGCTTATTAACCATTTAGTTCCCAAGATTTCCGGTTAGAACAAAAATAAATCTAATGTGCTTGTGTTGACGTTCTCAGTTAAGACGTATATAACATAATTTGGTGCGGATGTCGAAAAGAAACGATCATTTTTTTTCTTTTATTCCGGCCCAACATGAGCTAAAATTCAGGAAAGTTTAAGTCATATCTGAAGACATTTTTTCTTTGTAACATTGTAAACAACCTTGAACAAACAAATTGAAACTCAAAACAACACTCATTTAAAATTAAACGCGGGCGAAGATCTTATTCATTTCTGTGCCTTTTCAACCCGAGGTGTTTTAGTACCCAATTTACTTCATTTGAAAACCAGAGACCATCTCCAAGCTTTCCAGTCGGCAAATAAATTAAAGTTATTTCCAAACTTCTCCAAGCGTGCTGCTTAATTGCTTTAACAATATTAAAGAAGCATTTTGCAGACAGTTGGCTTTTGACAATCAACAACTAGAGCAATATAAGTGTCTCCTTATATATGCCACCAGATTTTTGATCAGGGAAAAGCGAAAAACAAAGTAATAAATACTAAAAAATTGTAATTTAGTTGACAACTTATGTAACACGTTATGTAAGCGCTCTAATTGCATTAATACCCATTTTAAAAATACAGGGTCAATTTCATTCAAGACGATTTGAAACTATGTAATTTTCTTTTTATGCTTTAAATGATGTGCGTTCAATGTGTAGACTGAGTCGTTTCCGTCACCAGGTCCCTAGCAGGTGTCTCAGCAGTTGTTGTTTGATCCTTGTCCACAGCGGGTTGTATTATTGTTGATTAAGTTTATTTTAAGGTGGGCCAGTGCGCTGTCATCCACATGTTTGTTGTTTTGACAGGCAGGGACATCTGTTTGAAGTGCCAAAATTGTGTTAATTCAAGTGATTAGGGCTTTGTGCCTTTCCAAAAACACGCAGACCAACACTAGTCTAGTTGAACAAAAAAGCTATGTCTACTGGTGTCAGACATAAACATTCAATGGGTCGCAAATATTGGGATCCAATAAGCGGTTACAAAAATCATGACTAGTTTTGTTTTGATAAGAATGGAATCTCTTCTGGGTCAATTTTTATTGTGTTGTGATTTGGAAATATGCCAATTACTCCTGCTGTTTGTAAGATCAAAAACTCTAAAGCTTTATATAAGCCCTGGCTACTAGAGAGTAGCAAATCACTGGAAGTTTCAAACTAGGTGTGTTGCTTGGTTGGCAAAAGAATTAACACACATTACAGAAAGTCTGTACCATGATGAATTGGCAAAAGTATATGGACCTTGTATTATTAAACTGCAATTTTATGGAATCTCTTCACATTTACACCATTATTTGAAAAGTTAGTTGCCCTTCTGACAAAAGATAGAATATTTGAGGAGAAAAGAATTCTACAGCAGAATAATTACAAACCACTTGTAATTAGATCAATCCCCTTCATTGATCTAATGATCAATGACATCATGACAGTCTTATTGGTGTATACCGAAACACGGAAATGGCAGCCATGTTGGAGTCACAAAAATTTAACTCTGGTCCATCTTTCTGAATCCTATAATCAGAAGAGAGCGTTAGCAATTGTGTGTCCTGGTCTTAATTACAATGAAACACTCACACACACGGATTTAGACTCGTTAAATGAACACCATCGTTACTTATGCAATGCCCTTTTCAATGACATTCTTAATGATAAGGGTCACCGACTACATTGTTTACTTCCATGCATCTTCACATAAAGCCACCAGGTACACTTGAAGACGCACAAGAACCTTTGATGTGCCTAAAGTGAAAACCAATCGAGCTAGGAACACTTTTATTATATCGTCAAGTCTAAACTTTGATACTGTTTAGTCAATTTTTTACATCTCGCAGTCTTGCTTGTATATAACCATTTAAATTTGTATATATCTCTATATTTTGATATTATTATTTTACTTTTTATTTAATGCGCAATTCAGCCTTCTGGCTGCTATGTATTATTAATAAGGCATCACCGTCATGTTTATGCAAATAATGCTGCTGTTATGGCTGCTGCGCATAGGGGTGGAAATGATCTGTATATAAGGAAACATGAACACCAAAGTTACAGTTCATGGGGGGAAGGCAAGCTAAAACAAAAGAAACAATAGTCAGAAGACATTTAAGAACTCCAGCTAAAGGCTAATCCCAAGTTAACAAAATACAGTGCTTTCCCATACTTGAAGAAAGACCCTACAGTTTTGAAGGTGCTAATTGTCTGAATTGTTAGATTGCTGTTGTTGTGGCAAATAAATTATATTCTCTAATTGACATGCATACATGTTACTGGTAAATTGTGTGCAATATGATACATGATGCTTAACTTTGCTTTGACCTTGGAATATTGGACAGTGTGATTGACTGAGTTTGAATGAGGAATTGATAAGGATCAGTGCAAATTATCAAGTGATTCACTCTGGTGCCTATTTTTTATGCATGTGCATGTGGGCAGTGAGTGCTCACTTTGTTGTAAAGTTTGGGACACCTAATTTGGCCTAGTAGAACCCAGATGTACAACTACCAGTTAAT
>BLFK01000862.1:6117158-6127744 GCA_014634185.1 Astreopora myriophthalma
TTTTCATTGCATTACTCTGATTTTTGGCATACAGCGTGGGGAAGTTCACCGTCACAATATTTGAGCAGTTGATTTGAAATTGGCAGTGATTTTGCAGAATGACCTAAAATCTTGCAAAAGGAAGTTACTCCGTTTTTTGCCCAGAACCCTTCAATTATTATTACTAATATTACTATAATTGCTATTGCTATTGCTATTGTTCCTATTCGTATTACACAGTTACAGTTAAATCAGTTCAAGCAAACCCCTAAATGATGATTTAATGAAAGGATTATTTGAAATTTGAATCTGTTGGTCATCATGGTTCCAGTTCAGTTTTTGAGGCAGGGTGCCAACAGGGAATCTGAAGCAGTCAAGCTGGGGTCATTACCAACGAGTCTCTATACATTTTCTGAAGTGTATCACTTGATTTGCTGTGTCAAGTGTTCAGCTTAGTCTGGTGTTTTGATGGAGAGCCGCTTCTTATCTGGAACACTGGGTCATTTCAGAACATGACCGTTTTACAACATACAAGCTGCAGTTATTAACATTAGCTGAGTAGCTGTAAAAAGTAAAATAGCACGAATTCAAATTCAAATTCAACTTTAAATTAAATGCTATAAATAAAACTAAAGCTTGGCATTCATGACATAAATTTACCTTAGTGTTTGAATTGGCCATGTTTAAGTTATTATAACCACTGAAGTTGTCAGCAGTTGCTTGCAACGAAATCCTGTATTTGTCACAACAGTAATGTCCCTACACTACGGTATTTCAGGTATTCAAATTTCAAATATTCCTACCATTTATTAATAGAGCCGGGATGGGTATGCTTAATGGTTTCTTTGCGATTAAGTGCAGCTCAAGCTCACAAATTAGCATTTGAGATTAAAATCCTCTGTTTGTTGTAGATTTGGAAAAGAAAATGGTTTGTTTTGAGAAGGAAGTCTCCGCGAGGGCAAGCTCGTTTGGAGTACTATCTCACAGAGAAAGCTTGCTCAGAAGGGAAGCACCGAACAAGTATATCACTGGAAGATTTGACATCTGTTTCAAAAGCTCACTCAAGGACTCATGATTATAGCTTCTTACTAGTGGGTGGAGAAATCAAACTTTTTTTAAGTGCTGATACCGAAGAAGAGACTCTTGAGTGGATTCAACTCATTAAAGAACTTGTTCTTCCTGAACCAAAGTTTTACCCATCTGTACAAGCTGGAGATATTTATGGTGAGTTATTGTTTGAATTGTTGTCATGTGGCATTGTGTTGCATGTACCTGCATAGTTGGCGACATGTGCTTAGTTACAGTACTTTTAGTTGTAGATTAGACCCTTATAATGTTTAGTCCATGCCAGGGTTACATGTCTTAAGCCATGCTCAAGAAGCTACAAGGTCTTTCAGTTGAGTTGCAGGAGTTGTGGAAAGAAAGAAAAAACCAGCCTAAACAGCTTATTAACAGGCACTGTCCATGGACTACTTGAATAAGGAAGGGTAGTTACTGTTACTGTTACTGTTAAGTGTTACTGTTAGTGTTATAAGGATGAGAGTTGCAAGGAGAAAAGTGCCAGGTAGGGATATTTCAGATTGGGCTTTTTTATTTCTTATAGCATGCACTCTTTGTTTTCCAGGACTTTATGAAGTGAATGTCATTCCTACTGAAGATTCTGATAGACTTGGACTTACAGGAAACTATCTCATGACTGTTCGCAAAGAATATTTATGCCTTCACAGTGCAAGAACAGGAAAAAGGGTTCTAGAATGGGAACTTGATCATCTTCCAAGATTTCGACTACAAAGACTTTCACATCTTCAGGACTTGGACAAAGTTTTAACATTTCAGGCGGCAAGGTGAGAAATTATATACAAAAGAGAGAATTACTGTTGATGATGAAGCTGGGGTCCAACACACCTCTTATTGTTGATTTCGTTTTTTTTCATGTTAAGGCCGGGCGAGAGAGATTTCTTCCCTGGTGGAAATCTTGTTAGTTAATAAGATTTTTACTAAGTTTCTGAACAAGATCTTACATGCATGTACCTTAGTTAAGATTCTTATACAAATTAACTTTTTCACCATCCCTTTGAAAAGCGAGGACTCTATTTAAAGAATTTTCAAACAGTGGAACTATTTGCTCAGTGATTTGGTCACAGCTGAGAATATTTTAAGAGGGACCCGTGCGAGCTAGATCATTAAGATTGACCTTTAAGACCTGCCGCTGCCCGTGCACATAGCGATCGTGGGGAGGGCGTGTTGTCGCGTGGTGGATTTCGGTAAAGGCAAAATACGCAATCAAAAGACTACACGTCTCTATAGAATTCGTAAATCACGAGCCGATTCATAAGACGTGCGACATTCCATTGAGTTAGCTCTGACAATAAACCGTAGGTGATTGACTAATCAGAGCGAGCGGGTTGATTTTCAAGGTCATTATGTAAATAAGCCATTTTCGAGTTCACGTCAGCCTCTTTTTCAAAGCGAATCTAAGTGCGAGAGTTTTGTGAGGGTAATGAGTTTACTTTGCATATGAATAAAAACTGATTTTCATAAGAAATACTTCGTACTTAGACTCACTTTGAAGGATGATGTGAACTCGGAAGTGGCCGACTGAAATAATTGGTCACGAAGGCTATGCATTCAATGACTACTGCCTGTTTCTTTCTCGTCAAGTTAATTATAACCGTGATCTTTTATTGATTTGTTTTTCAGTGGCTGCAAAACAGGAGAAGGTCGTTTTCAGTTCTTAACCCAACAAGGAAGGGAAATTTTGGAATGTGTAAAACTTCAGACTCAAAGACTAGCGAGTATACGGCATCTTCAGCACGAGAGACACAGACGACCTTCTTTAGACTCAGTGCCTTGCACAAGATCATCCGAGAACGAGACAGTTGATAGTTTAACGAGCACCTCATTTTCGTGATAGTTTCTAAAGTCAGTGCAATGGGGCATTTATGTGGGTTGGGTGGATGAGGCAGACGGGGCGGGTAGGATGTCGGGACCTCTCCTGTCTTGTTCCCGGTTTTCCCGACTTCCGCCTTTTTCTGCGCTGAGCCCGCAGCGTGTTTAGTTTACTCGCTGTTCCTGCCCTTTCCCTTTTCCCTTCTCACTTCCCTCCCGGTGTCCTCTGTTCTCGCGCCTTCTTCGACCCTCACCAGGAGAGGCCCCGTCCCCCAACCGCTGTTGTTGTCAACAACAAAACAAAATGGCTTTCAAGAAAACAGTGTTCGTCGGTTTCAAGGAGAAAGTGCGAGTACTTCACTGGCAGACGAAAAATTTCACAGGGCTTGAAGCGCTGTAAGTTTGCCGAGAAAGCGCAAATTTCTTTTGATGTTTTTACCGTCGCTGTTTGGGGGGCGGGGACGCTTGCAGGGCCTGTTCGCTCTTCATTTTCAAACCTTTCGTATCATACGCTGGCTTGTACAGTCGTGGTTTGTTATAATGTGATCCTTTTAAGTCCCCATTCAAACCGCCGCTCCAGCCATGTGCCGAACCAAACTGCTGAGTTAAGCACGGCAGAAGAGCGGCGTTTGAATCAATTTGGTTCAGCAGGTTAGGGTTAGAGCGGCAAACAACGTTAAGTTCGGCAGTTTCTGTCGAATTATGCAACGTTGGAGCGACGGCTGATTCAAAGGGCGTTCTCGTCATGTGCCGAACGTAAGAGATAATTTAAACCAGAAGTTATACCCGTACCCGGCCTTTACCTGATCCTCAGTTTGGTGCGACCTAAAGGTACGACGTATGAATCAGTCGTTGCTCCGAAGTCACTCGTCGAACCTTATTGAGTTATGTTTGGCACATGTGTGGAGCGGCGTTTGGATCGGGCCTAAGCCGTGCATTTTTGTATAGAGACTCGGCACCTGCCGCTAGAAGCAGCAAAGTAAGTCGTTTCTCGAAAGTCGGAACATGACAGAGGTTAGGTTCACTTTCAAACCTAGATATAAAATGGAACCCATGATTTGTCAGATTCATTTTGGGCAAAGAGTTTACAGTGGATTAAGAACTTCTTCATTTGTCGGGACTTTCGAGAGGCGTGCCGCTGTCTTAAAGCTTTTTGCCTTTCCCGGACATTCAATGAAAACAAGACGAATTGTTTCCTTTTGGCTGGCTTGAGCTATCTGGCTGTGTTTTGCGGTTAGCGATGTTTTGATACGCCATTAAAGTGATCACTTCGGGCCTTTCCTTTGGGTTGATACAGAACTTACACAAATTAAACCGTTCCAGAGCGCTTTTCCGCTTAACACCCCTGTATTGTCTTCACTATCCTTCGTAATTTTCCTCATATTCCCGAGTCACTTTCTCGCATACGTTGTTTTGAATCGACACCATCTCCACCTTTAGAAGGGATGCCATAGAAAACCTGTCTATGAAAGTTAAAACAGGGAAAACACCGATTTAACGCTTCTTTATCTTGCTTATCGGCGCACTTTTGCCATGTAGAGATTCTCTAAAAGAGAGGATATCTTAAGTCCCGGTGTTTTGATGCAGGATCGACAGGGAGATCCTTAGATACGAACTACGGAGTTAACGTTTGATGTTGGGTATTGTGAGTTGCCAGCGATTCGAAATCAGTTCACTGACCGCACGGAACTGCAACTCCGACCAAGGGAATTTTCCTGAACCGCAGGATCTCCGTCGGATTAGGAAAGCGTTTCTCCGCGACGAACGCAAGAACAGTTAGCCCATTCGCCAAGGTGATGGAGAGCAAGTTGGCTCTAAGATGTTTAACTTGGAACCAAGGACTAAGGGGTTTATCAAGCAGAAGTGGTCCCAGGTACCCCTGCGGTCAGCCGGGATACTGAACCCGCTGGTTACAATGTATCTCGGCATGGTAACTTTTAGGCCAGCGATTACATGAAAAATGTTCAGGTCGTATCCGTCGAGTTCTTAAACGCTTTTTCACCGCGATACTGAAATTTCTTTTTCAGACAAAGAATTAGCTTTTTTTCCATGGATTGATATTTTACGATGGGAATGGTTTGCATGTCGAAAACTGTGTCGGTGCCTTGGGGCCAGTTTTTTACGTCTATAGGGAAATATTGTCATGTTGGTTCTTTTGTTAAAACGGAGACAGCTATTCGCATTCTGCAAATGGCAAATTCTCTGAGACCAATCTTGGAAATGTCATTACAAATATTCCTTCTATACACCAAATGCCAAAACTGACCTTTGACCAAAATTATGTTGTAACTCCTCATGCCCTAACGCAGCAAAAACCGTTTATAAACAGTTTAACTTTACTTAAAAGGAAACAGCGGAATTCCGGCCCCCTCAAAGCTCTCCAATGGGGATAAAATTAAGGAAATTTAGAAGAAAGGTGAACAACAGAATAAGGAATCTCATACTCGGCTTAAAATTGAGATTTCATAGTATTAGAGCTCAGGGCTCCCGCAATCGATGAACTATAATTCCGTTTGTGCTGATCAACAAACGCGAAGATAAAGAAAGCAATTCCAAGGGTTTTCGTCGTTTTTCATACCGTATTGTTCAAAATTAATGTTTCAAAGAAAACCCCTCTTCTTCTCGACTTTCGCTCTTGGGGACCGTAAGTAGAGAGATCCTGGGAACGAGGTTGCTGACTAAAAATTCTGATTCCAGCTTTTTCAGTAACTGGATCGAGTTAAGAAGTCTTCTTACTGTCGCTATCAGGTTCACAAAGATCAGCCGATCCCATGTTTTTGTTGATATGTAGCCACCACGTTTCTTTTTAAGTTTCACACCTCCTGGTTTCACACAATTAATGTGGATGATGTGACGCTTAACGAAATCCATCAGTCCGTGGCTGGGGAATGGGGAATAGGGAATGAAGAATGCGAACAACAACGTATGATTTCATTCAAAACACTCAGTTTTTCCATGACGCTGTTAGGAGAATAACACGAGCAAGGAGCGACGGTGTCTCAAAATAGTAACATGACACCATCCATCTTCCGATGCCTCGGGATTTTTCGGAGAAAATCCTCCTCGATCACGGATCGATCACTGGCTACAGAGCTTGCGAAGTGACCAGCCGTGAAGGTTGGGAACGAATGGCAAAACCAGCCTAAAACGCTTCAAATAGACATAACGACACAAGATACAGCAAAGGTAAGTTTATTTTATTTGTTTTCTTCGCTATCCGCTAAGCAAAATAAGGCGATTTTTTCGTTGTTTTAACTTTCCATCTAAACCATATCAAACCCTATAAATCAGTATGGGAGTCTAGGCTGGCTGGGCTGCCTGTGCTTGGATGAATGACCTCTTGGAAGAATGCAAGAACGAAGTAAAAAGAATCTTTCACAAAGTTATACAAAGTGACATGAATTGGAGTCAAGTGCGAGAATCACCAAGAAATGCTTCCCTTTTTTTTCAGATTTAACTTATAAGCTAAGAGACAAAATTTCGTCCAGTATAGCTCTTCACTTTGCTGCTATAAGTTATGATTATGCTTATTTTCTACTATTTTTTTGTGTGAAAATTCCTCCAGGAGCCACCCTTCAAAATGGGTTCCTATAGTGCAAACCAATTGTAACATTGATTCAACGCGCAAATGATCAAGAGCTTTTGGATTGAAATTTAATGCCATCCAAATTTGAATATTTTATTGCGCATCAACAAGAATCAATCTGAACAACGTTTTTGTCATTTATTATTTCCCACTCTCAATTTACCCATTTTCCAATACGCGTTTCCCATTCCTCGTTTTAGTAACATCGATCCGAAAGCAAGTGGTCGACATGGTCAATCCACCGCCATTATACTAGGCCTTACTAATGAGTTCATAATAGTGATCCTTGTTAAGTCGGCAAGCTTCTTTAACACCCCAAAAATATGAAATGTTGTGGTAAATTTTGGTGGGTTTTGTGGGATCGTGAAGGGCTTTACACAACTGACATAACCAAAATGTAGGCTTGACAGCCTTATACATGGTTTTCCACTTAAAATATTGGTTGTAAGCAGTGTCATTTTTGTCCAAGTATTTCAAATAATCTGCTAAAGCCTTGATGGAATCAAAGTCTGCCACATTAATAAAGGAGCCGGGAATAACCTGATCAGGAGTGTAACTTGCTCCACCATAAACTACGGGTACTAAGCCTCGTTCCAGTGCATTCCTCCAGTACTTTTCTGTAAAATAATCGATGCATAGGCTATTCTCAAATGCCAAGTAAAACTTGTGTCGTTTGATCTCTTCATCGCAGCCATCTCCCAAATTGTGAGGACAGTGGAAAGTGTTTTCGAACTCGAAGTGATCCGCGCATCTTCCATAAAAAGTGATGTCAATGTATTTCATCAGAGCCCGAAGGAGGTCAAATCGTTGTCCACCGCAATGATTACTGGCACCAAAGATAGCCATCTTGTCTCTTCCACTTGCGTAATTAACGTCATTCGCAAACGACTGATCTCTAGTTTCTGAGGGGGCTTGACTCGTATCTGTTGCTGATCGTTCTTCTCGTTCTTTCAAGGGGGCGTAAGATCCGTAAGGGACGTAAAAGTCAGAATCTCGCCTGTAAGTTGCGGTCCAGTTGAAGAATCCATCCAAACGTTTACCTATTGGTAAGACCCCGGGGCATTCTTTAGTGTAGAGGACCCATCTTTGTGCCAACGACCTGTTCTCTGATATTTCTTCAACTGGAAGATTTCGTGTTGGTCCCCAACCGTTGTGCACCAAGACTGCATGACTAACAGGGAGAAATTCTCTATCAAAAGTGATTCGACATCTGGCCTCTTCGCAACTAGTGCCGTCCCAATCCGTAAACTTGTAATTGCTTGCTTCAGAACGCCTGGGCCCCCAAGGCTCATATGCTCCGGGCCCTCCATACACTAAAATTAACTTCGTTTGTTGAGCCAATTTCTCACGATGCGATATCCGATGGATTACAAACATCACTAGGATCAAACAGCCAAAAAGTCGCGAGGCTTTTTTCTGCGACCTCGAGAGCCGGAGACTGAAGATCGATGACATAAACCGTACGCGTGACATATTCTGAAATCACTCGTAAAAGGTAAAAGCTGTGAAATAGGAAGGCCCCACTGACACTGACTGGTGCATAGAGACTTAATGGGATTTAAATATTGAGGCATTTTTTGCGTTTACAATCAATAACTAAGGAAGGACTGATTCATTGACAACCGATTCTCAAACAAGCGGGAGTCAGACGAAAATTGTTTCGATTTCGTTGAAAGACGAAAAGAAGATTCGGACGTGCCATAATACATTTGTTACGCAACCCTCGTTTTAATTTTTAGACCTTTGAAATTCGGTGCGAGTAACCCACTTTAATTTCAATGTTCTGGATACTGGATATGTAAGTGTTACTATAGAGGTTTTTCCACATTCAGCAAACACGCGGTCACAACGAGACACGGAACCGAAGATATCTAAATAGTAACAAGGAAGGTAAGTAGACTCTCCGTGAACTATGCCTAGAAAATCAGTCGAAAAGTGCATTTTTCGAAACAAAGGCAAATTCAACTCAAAGAAGGGAAGGGTGGTCTTGTTTCTATCTTCGTGCTTTGAAAAAGGAACATCTCGTGCACACTCAGTGTTATTAAAACAAAGGAGATGAAAAGGTGTCGAAATGAAACATTATAATTAGCATATAATTAGCATTTCTCATTCATACGATTGGTCAAACTGCCCCCGGATATTTTTTCTGTTGATGATTACCTATTCTCTTAGGAGCTATAGTTAGCATTTTGAAATATTTCTCAGCTTTCCATATTGTAATCAGAAGCCTTTTCGGCAAGATTTCCGTACAGGTCCCTACTTCATTATGCATGCATATTCCAAGCAAAACTCTATTCACGCTCGTTCTTTTTGGAAGAGGATTAGTAGGAATATGCATGTATAATTAATGTAGGGAACTGTACGGAAATCTTTCCGCCTTTTCTACCAAACACAATTTCAACGCGGAAAACTTAAATACGCGAAAAAGACATGAAAACGCAGACTGCGGACTGCAGACTGAGAGCACGACTAGTGGTAAAACGAAGAGTAACGAAATATACTGCAGGGAATTGGGGTTGTCAAGCAACACTCCCTCCTCTTGTTGGGAGGAAACCACACTGATCAAACGACACGACATATCAATTACATTACAGCGCGTCCACAAACCCTCTTTCACTTTAAGATCGACCGGACTAAGAAAGATATAAAAATCTACAATACTTTAAAAAAATTTATTGGCTACTATCGATTTCAGGGAATATCAAATTCTACAGCGTTTGCGATTTACTGCGATCCTTTGACGTGTGATGCAAGACCACATATTGAAAACAATCGCAATTTGAAACAAACAAGTCGAAGAACGACTTACAAGCGTGAATGTGTACTGGATAAATAAAATGTAGATTATCTCTAAATAATGCTGTCGGATAAGGAAGAAAGACTTTAAAACGGACATAAGCTAAGTAAACACTTACAAATAAAATCGACCTCTTCTAGGCGTTCATGGCGGTATCATTTTAACTTTAGATGACAAATTTACTCAAAATAATGTCTTTTCTTTTACGACCACTAATCCCATTTTGGTCACCCTGTAGATACCTTCACATATATTTCATAAATATTTGGGGGAAGGCTAAATTCAGCGGCTGTACATTAAATATATTTCTTTGGTAATATCAGACTTCGAATTCTAGCCAAAGGAAATTTGTCTCGAACTATGCAAGCGACTAGCGGTTATATAAAAATAGTTAATTTGACCTAAAAATTGTCTTCACTTGGTTTTAACTGGGGAAGTGGTCTTCTCACAATAACAGGAGGCAAATCCGAAGGAGCTTTCGCTCTTCTCTTCTTCTTCTTCCTTCTCGGAGGGGCAGCATGAATTGAATCCTGCCCTTGATGGGCAATGTCTTTAGCATTTACCGCATTGAGTTCACAATCTCCATTGTTCAATGTCTCGGTGACGTCGCTTGTCGGAACGTTCCTTTCTTTGTTTCTTCGAAGACTAGAAAGTAATTTCTCTCCTTGGCCCTGAAATGTCACTTTGGGTAACCTAGCAGATCTCCCCTGGGACAACGACGTGTCATCACCGTATGGGACGCTTGAATTTCCGCTATTATCTTGTGGCATGAAAGCCATGTTAACGCTATCAGGCTGCTGAATAATGACCCGTGGGGAGGTGGGTGGGGAAGTAATTTCTTTAAGGCTTTCCTCAGAAGTGTCATGGCATTCTATTGTTCTTTGGCTTGCGTAATGTGACGCGTTTGGTGTTGTTTTAGGTGTTGAACCCTGAAGTTCCTCCTCAACATTAGATTTGCTCTGTTTGGCAGCCACCTGGAGTAAGAAAGATTTTCAAAAATCAATACAAATTTACCAGAGAAGAAACCAAACCGATTGCAGAGTTCCGCTCGCAGAGTTCAGGTTGGTTTATTGACTATCTGTGGTATTGTGGTCATCCAGGCGAGTAATTAACATCAACGATAAAAATAAAGTGCTTACTTTAGAGCTCACTTCATTGATAAACTTCACAGTAGTCTCGTTAGGCAGACTGTCTTCAGATCGTCTTTCATTGTCACTTATTTCGACCCTAGAATAAACCAGAAAAATTACGATTACAGTTTATGAAAGAAATGAAATGAAAGCAAGCAGGAGCCTGCAGTGGCAGATATTTACAGAAACACACATAAAAGAACAC
>BLFK01000862.1:6127754-6147582 GCA_014634185.1 Astreopora myriophthalma
CCCCGTTGCTTGAAAGTCCCGAAAACCCTTTCAGGCCCGAAAAACCATTTCCAAGACTGCATCCGACCCGCTTATTCTAGAAAGCTGGTATTTTAAGATGGAAGTTCTCTCTTTTTTTTTTTTAAAGTTAACTCACCTTTCAGGTTCTGAATTCTCTTCTCCACCTTCCCCAGGCTTCACTTTATTCTGTAGAAGACAAAACACCCGATATTTATTAAAAAAAACAAACAAACAACCAAACAAACAAACACCTCAATATTCTTGAGCAGTGCACGTCAACAGGAGGAAGCAATGCGCTTTCCGTTTTACCTCAAGTGAGGCTCCCTGATTCGTATTACTGGCAGTTTTGCAAGTCTCCGCATTGCGAATGATTTCCTCCAAAACAAAAACACTCCCCGTGGCTCAAAAGCACTGACCTTAAACCACTTTCTACTAGCTGGTGACTTGGGGCCTGCTTCTACATCAGAAGATTCCGTTCTGCGATCTCTAGAGCTGATTATGAAATCGTACGTTGACATTTTGTGATACACTGTGGAAAAGAGACAATGCACACTTGCAAGTTAATCGAGCTTCAGTGAGACTCCAAACGAAGTTAAGGGCGGAATATCATGACCTTAAAAAAAAAAAAAAAAACAAAAACAAAAATAGGGAATTTGCAGTGGCACCTCCACAGAGTGGCTATTCGTCCACTCAAATCCAGATCGAATTGGAATTTGGAAATGTTGATTTTTGAGGAGAGGGGAAAACCGGAGTACCCGGAGAAAAACCTCTCGGAGCAGAGACGAGAACCAACAACAAACTCAACCCACATTTGGCGTCGAGTCCGGGAATCGAACTCGAGCCACATTGCTGGGAGACGAGTGCTCTCACCACTGCGCCATCCCTGCTCCCCAACCTTTACGCCATATCTGGTCAAAACTGTTCACCCTTAAACTCTTAACTCCCGATAGGGACCTGAAATTTTATTCTGGCTAACTGCAAGACGACGATGAAGTACCTAAAAAAATGCAACCACGACTAAAAGTGAAATGTTTGCCATCATCAATACTATTTTTGCTTTTTTCTCAAACACTGTGGCACATTGAGGCTCGAGTTTTCACAATGCCATATTTAGCTCTGAAGCGATCTCTAAAATAGGCCATTTCTGAGTTTAATTCAGCCACTTCAGTTAACAAAGCAAGTCCAAGAGTGAAGTCTTTGTTATGAAAATCAGCCTACATTCACATAGAAAGTAAAACTAATTACCATTAAAGAAAAAAAAAATGTCACACTTGGAGTTGCTTTGAAAAAGGAGGCTGTACCAATAGAACAGGGTTACAGGCTGATGTCCGATCTCATCCCAGCCAGAAAAAGAATTGTAAACCGCCATGAACTGTATGGGATATGTGCGGTACATAAATCTATCACCACTACCATAGAAACTGGCGCCCTTTGCTTAGTTAAATGAAACTTACTTAAATAAATATGGAACCCAAGGAGATGTCCAAGAAGAGCTATGGTAAGGAGCAACAGTCCTGCCATCACCCCAATGAATGATATAAATATCTTATCCGTTGGAACTGCAGCAAACAATTTGAATTCTCCACCTGTAATCCAAGTACATCAAATACTAAATAATTTTTACATTAACAGTTGCTGTTCACAGTGCAACGTATAACTTGCCGTTCATATTTTACAAGCAAGAGACAATAATAATGTTTTGTTATTTTGTTTTATTTATTTTTGCCACATACATGTTTTATATTACAAGTTAAACCCAACAAGGCAAGGAGCCATTGGAACCCAATAAGGTTTATTCCAAGGAAGACCACTAAGACTTTTAACATAAACCTGAAGAACGGATTAAATAAAAATGCTGTCATCGGCAAAACAAATGAGCTAAATTTATTCATATTTTAATGACTGAAAAAATAAATTCATTTATTAGGATTAAAAAAAAAAAAAACTCAATATAATATTGTAGAAAGGGAAATGAAAGTAGCAATACATGTATTTAGAGGTTCAGTGTAGTACACCAGCAATGATAAAATATTAAGAATTTAATGATCGTGTGGCAGGTCAATACCTCACAAGTGAGCAAAAAGAACTTGTGAGCTAATTGTTTTTGCCCAAAATCTCTTGCAAAAATCACTACTGGCACCACTGGGATTTCACAAATCCCCCCTCCTCTCAACTCAGAATCTCCAATAACCTGTTGTGGGCTGGGTGCAGTTCTATTTTCTAGAGTTACACTGACTCAAAAAATGTTCTTTCAGTTGTATCAACAGTTCCATACCTGATAAGGATTTTAGATCACCCTTGTTTGTGAAGTACATAACAAAAACATATATAGTGACTGTAAAAACTAACACTGCCAGAACTAAGGCACTGGAAATACAGCCAATGAACAGTCTGTGGAAATAGAAACAGGAAAACTAAGATTGCAGAACTCTGGGAATGTAGATAGTCCTAAAAATACATCACCCACTTACAATACAGGATTGTAATACATAATTAGGTTACAGCAGTACCAAAAGGAAGGGTTGTCAATAGGATTTGAAGTAGGTGTCTGCCCGACCTTAAGTAGGCAGCAGTGATAAAATGGAGGGACCATAAGACCCCTCCAAAAGGGGCATATAGAGCCTGCTCCACTCAAACATTTTGAAATATGGAAGCTCAGAAATGCAATTCCCAGCATTTTGGGCATCGATTTGTATGCACTTTATGATTATTTTTCTATTTTTTTCTCAACTTGTTTGAAAAATCGTATTGAGAGGAAGGTCATTTAGAACAAATTTCCACCCGTACTTGAGGTCAATTATATTGGAAAACTGTTCACAACTTACAAAACATTAAAAAAAAACCCATCATCTTCCTGCATGGAAATTGTAAAAGCAGACAGGCTCATAATACAGAAAAGGGGTTAGAAATAAAAAATAAATAAATAAATAATAATAATATAAGAATTTGTGTTATTATTTGGTATTCTTGGTATTATTGTTATTTTATATATTTATTATATATTGGTATATATTGGTATTATTGATATTTTACAGCAAGACATGCAACTGCTGACAAAAGAGCACATGCCCGCTCGACAGAAACTGCCTGCAATCATCAGTGATCTACCAAGCCACCGCAAAGACAACAACACGACAGAAACATACATAGGACTCACAGAGAACGACTTCAAAACAAGATACAGAAACCACACCGCATCATTCTGCCACGCTAAACAGAAACTCCACCGAACTAAGCAAGCATATCTGGACCCTCAAAGACAACAACATCAAACACTTTATTTCCTGACGCATTCTCTCATCGCACTCTCCGTACAACAGCTCAAGTAAAAGATGCAACCTCTGCCTCAAAGAAAAATTCCTAATCATCTACCAACCCGCACTGTCAACACTAAACAAACGTAATGAACTTGTGTCTTCTTGCCGCCACAGAAACAAAGCCCTACTACGCAACAACTAACTGTCAATTTCGCGCTGCATAAATTAGACAAATTATATTGTATATAAGCGATGGTAAAGTTCATTCTCATTAAATCCCCTGACGAGTGGGCGACCACGAAACAGGCTTGTAGGGATGAACTTGTAGTTTATTTGTTTTTTCTTCCATATATATAATTTTTTGTATATACAGTGTTTTCTCACATCCACTGACGCACTGTTTGGCTGAAAAACGAAAAAGGGACACAAAACAGCAAGGAGTCCATGTCCTCTCAGATGCACATGTTTTACGATGTCGGACAGTAGTGCACTAAAACTTAGTTTACAACTGAACAAATCTGTGAAAAATCCCTTTTGAGAATAAAAACGAACTTTTGAATCTTCGTTCTGTTTTCTGACTCCTTCTAACCCTAAAATGGTCACATGCACTTCTTCCAATGGTTCTCAAGCTTGCTTTTTCAATGTTTTCGAATTGGAAGCCACCTTGGAAGTTGCAGAGGCTTGGGAACTAATGCTTCACCCTGAGACACTCTGGGAACCGGGAGAGACTGTGAAAAATATGGCAGCACTTGCTACGAAAAAGAGGCGCTTTCTGCCAGCTTGGGTGCACAAATTTGCATGAAGTTGGCACTTTTTTCTAGTGTATCTAGCTGACTCAGTTCCAGTTTAGTGAGAAATACCTTGAGTACTTATAATGTTCCTTTTCAATGTTCCTTTTCAGATTAAGTAAACATAACACAAAAAATAATGATTGAACAAAATAGGTGTTAATTTATTTTGGGTGCCCATATACCATACTACTGCCTGCCATAAATTATGTGCTTAAAGATTACATAACAATACTAACTGTGGGGCCCCTAATGTTTTGTCTGGGACCCACAGCCTTAGCTTAAAGGAGTCCTAGGGACTCCCAAAAGAACACTTTGAGGGATAACACTGTATGTATATATCTATGTACAGGTAATCACATGATTTTGAGTGCAATTTGGATTAAATAAGCACGAGTAGATTTTTTCAAAGACTAACAAAATTGTTACGAGTCTGTAGGGTGCATGCAATTCGTGGTCTTTGAAAAAAATTATGAGTGATTATTTATACCAAATTGCACGAGAAAAATCATGTGATTACCTATTAATAACATTCATGAAAAAATTGCGAGATAGCGTATCATAAGCAACGCAGGGAAATCACATTACCACATTTTGAAGTCTTCTGTGATCTGCTACTGAAAAGACGCACAGCAACATGGAATCTATTTGTTTTATATAATAAAGAATTAAACTTCGTACGCGTAAAAGCGAAAAACTTTGTAATGATGACGTCAATCGTGCATCTTTCCTCTAATAGATCACAGGCAAGAACCAATCAAACTGCGAGAATAACTTGGGTTATTATATAAATATATATATGTATATATATTATTATTATATATATATAATATTAAGTGTGCTACCTGGTAAAGCATGGGTCAATATAACATTAAGGAAGTGTGGTTGTTAAACTAAGCAAGGACTTTTCATGCCTTTTTATCGTGTTTTAGCACATTGTTTGGCACTTTCTTGATATTCACTGCTAAAAAATATACTGGAACAATAATTACTCGCCTCAAGCTCAGTGAATGTTGGTGAATATTTACCAAGACTTCAACTTCGGCGAATAATAATTGTTAATGTCGATAATGATAATAATAATAATAATAATAATAATAATAATAATAATAATAAATAGGATCACTACTTACCTATAATTCTGACCACCCACACAGTTATTAAGCCATTTGCAGTGATGGTCAAAATCAGACACACACTTATTGCAGATAGAACAATGTTTGCTTTTGGAACCTCTGTTCAGCAGAAAGGAAGAAGAAAACAAAAGGAAGTGCATCAAAATTTATAACAATGCCAACATCATTGTACACGTATTTAGATTTCAAACAACTAGTATGTAAACTCAATAACAATTTAAATGCCCACATTTAAAACTTGTTTTACTGGTAATCAAGTAGATTTGTCTTCCCAGATGTTCTGATTGTACCTGAAGCAATGTACCACCAAAACCCTGTAGGATGCTTTAAATAACCCTCTCGCAATCCAAAGATCCTTGAGGTCCTTGCAAAATCCTATCAGTCCTTTTCAAGGGCTTGAAGGATCTGGCGCACATTCACTGTATCCTTTTTCTAAAAATATTAAAAAGCAACTAGGAACTTACACATCAGTTTGGCAAATGTAACAGTGGCTGTTAACAATAACATGCCGATGTTTGCTTCTGTCAAACAGTGCTTTCCCTTTCTTTGTACCACCCCTGATGTTGGGATCAGCGGGATCAGTTGTGAGTGCCAAAATGTGATAAATAATGTGAATTCCATAGAAACCGCCAGGAATCTAAACCTACTTGTCAAGGAATTATAAATTAAAGCAATGTTGTTATAGTTGTTTATGCTGAAAAACTTAGTCTCGGGCATCATATTTCGTAGCTGCCCCAGTTGAAAGGATAAATTAATTTTGTCTTTTTGTGTGGGAAATTTTTGCTGACTAATATCGAGATGTAAGAGTCCCCAAAAGCCAGCCTGCAAGGAAACTCTCTTGGCCACTGGGGGACTGGACTTGCTCATAGGCTACCCAAAGGCAAAAGCAGACTTCAGCTTCAGCCTAAAGAAAAGACACACAAGGAAAAGGCTCCTTGGCCCCCCCCCCGAAGTGTTCAATGGAAAATTTTCCTGCCTGGGTACCAAGATCCCATTGGAAAGACAGAGATGTCAGCTTGGGCCTTTGCCAGCCAGCCCATCCTGCTTAGAAGACAGCCAGCATGGGCTACTGGCCATGTATGACAGGGTATCTGACAGGATGCAGTGGTGCAGAACTGTACATTAATTGGCCAAAATTCACATCTTCTGACCTTCAACCTTCAGACCTTTTCCCACATAAAACCAGCCGAGAATATTGGGCAAAAACTGATCAATATGCTGAAAAATACAAACCCAAATTACATGCTTATTGGTATGAATTCTCACTAAAGATCAGCCTTTTTTCCCCTCCAAATTAACGAGCTGTTTGGATAAGACGTATCTTTTTTCGGTTGTCTGCGCATGGTTGATTGCTGTGTAACCTGGTGTTTTGTAACAAGACCACAAAGTTTTCCCAGTGGCTATTTTCTAGTTCTCTTGCATTTCTTAGGAGTTTTTGCTTAACCCTTTAACACCCGATGGCCACTTTAGAGATTTTACTCGTCTAATGCCAGGAGATTTTACTCTGTCTAACGCCAGACAATTTTACTCGTCACTGGGGTAGCCCTTGGGGCTGAAAGGGTTAACTCTTGGGTAAGTATTAGATGTTATTTTATGAACTTGTGCTTGCAAGAAATGAAATATATATTTGAATTTCTGCATAATCCTGCACGTTTTCCGCATAATCAACACACTTTCACGTATAATGTGCCTCAAATTTCCATATAAATTTGAACAGTTTCATGTATCCATCAGAATTGCCCTGAATTTAATATGAAATGTCTACATTTCTCGTTTCAGGGAATTTGACAATTCTTGTCAGCAAGCGGTTGCTTGCACATGTTTGTGTAAGTATTACTTTGCAGTCTGGTTACTCGGAAACCTTCTTGAGTAGATTTTATAAACCCTTACATGTATGTGTGTTCTTTTTCCGGAATAGACCCAATCGACAATAAATTTAACCTTACATTGACCCAATTTTCAGCTTTTGAGAAACGAAGAAAAATAATTATTGTCCAAAAGATGTTGCTAAAGTAAAGAAAAATTTAGATGTAAATGAACTGACATGCAACCGTGATAAGTCGGAATTGGCCAGTCAATTGTACGAATTAACGCAAGATCTGGAAATATGATTAAACATCGGGATTAATATGGATCACGCAAACCATCTGTTCCACACCTTTAAAACGCCAAAACGTCAAACACAGATCCCTAAAAACGAAGTCATTCAAGTTGCTTGAAACGGACGAAAGTAGACATAACAAAAGCGACGAAGATTTCAAGGATACAATGAATCCAGCTGCTTGCCACTGCTTGGGGAGATAGAAGACAATCACACCAAAATAGAACACCGAGAAAAAGATGAGAAAAAACCATGCCACGAACTGCAAAGGATGAGGTGGCCACGACCAACCATTAATGCGTTCTCTCTGGTTCAAAACGGCCCTCGAAGAAGCCCCTGAAGACGTAGCTGTGCCATCTGCTCCGTGGACAGGAGTCATGGCTCTGAAAGTAAAACACCATAACAAATATTATGAGGAAATCGCAGCTTTGGTGCTTGTGCCCAAACATAAGCTTATTTCTGTTAAAAACTGTCCGAAGACAAATTCCGTTGAGTAAAATAACACTTCAGTTCATCCTCTTCATACCTCCCCGCTAATCTCGCTGAAAAAGTAAACACTTTCTTAGGGAGAGAAAACTGTCTTTTGTCGCCATGATTGTTTCTGAGGTCAATGATGGTGGGCGCGGAGGAATGGGTCTCTATTGTCATGGTGATCTCAAAATAAAAGGCTTTTTGACGTACTCATTGAATGCGCCCGCGTACAGGGTTTCTGTGACGGTCGACCGCGCCTTAATTGGTTCTTTCTGCAGGTACCGGTTCATGGGTGACGTAAAACGAAAGAAACAAAAGACAGAAAAGAAAAAAAGTACAAAGAAAGACTTACTCCCAAGTGGACAAAATTCAATGTTTCCCGGTACATTGAGAAAGACCTCCTTTTTTTTTGATATCACAATCATGCAAAGCGTTCTTAGGGGAAACGGAGACCGTAAGCATTGTAGCGTTTATGTACAAATTTTGTTTTGGGTCTGATCAGCCTGCACAACATGTTTTCATTTCATCCCTGAGGAACAGTACTGTTTCAAAACAGAATTTTTATTTTGCGACTGGACAAAAGACGCGTTCGTCATGTTTGCTATGACGTCAACAGCATCTGTCTGAAGGTGAAGGCCTTTGAGAAAAGTAGGAGGACTGGGAACGAATATGCTAGGCGAGATGCATTGTGGGATTGTAAGGGTGGACAAACATCATACGCCTTATTCCAAAATAGCCTGTGTATAGCCGCCCCTCCCCTAAAAAAAAAATACTCTTTTGTTTTTATTCAAATTAGCCCTTGTTGCCTCGTTATTAAGCCCAAAATTCAAAAGAATATTTAACCTTGAATGAGGCAAAAAGGGCTAATTTGAATAAAAACAAAAGAATATTAAAATAGCAGCCATTTTGGAATAAGGCGTATGGAAAAGGGAATCTTGGAAAATCTCAGTTTCAAAGTCTCACGAAACAAAATACGAGTCTTCTCATCACCCCTAATCCCGGGGAAGACGTTCCGGGTTCAAAACGTACCAGGGATGAACTGGAAAAAGCAATGTAAAACAACATCAAGCCTTTGATTTTGTTTGTTTGCTTGTAAGCCTTCTTTCAAACCCATTTAAAACGTGGCGTTTTACATATGCTCTATTATACATTCACGTCTTACGGAATATAAGAGGATCTCCCTGTTGGCTTCATTAGCTCAGTCGTGCAGTGGTATGCAACTTAATCGCGCTGTCGTAGGTTCGAGTCCCGTTAGAGTATGGTTGTTGTTATCGCTGTTTTGTTTTTGTTTTTTTCTTCTTCACCCATCTTTGCAACTTGCTAAGTTGCTCACGTTACCCTCCTTGTTGTCTTTTCTAGCCCCTTTACGCACTTTTCATTACAGAATGAAGTTCTCTTGTCTGGCCTCGCTCCCTCCTCTCCCCACTCAAAAGGTTGACCCGAGCATGGAAATTAAACGTATTTTTCCACTGTTTTTTTCTGCAGTGAATTAATTTTGATTGAGTTAAGTTCGGCAGCTGAATCAGGCGATCCGAGTGACCTAGTCTCGTGCCTGGATACCTATAATGCTGCTGGACTGCAAGCATTCTGCAGGCGACATTGTGACAAAATACTCTAGAGAGTGTCAATCAGTGTGTATCGAGTTCAAACGAACAGATCAATTTTCGCAGCACTTCAAGTCTATTTTGTATTTGCTTTCTCATGGATGACAAGCCTCTTCGGGGCTGTCGCCGAGCATTCAGGCCGGATATCGTTGCTAAGTGACACGGGACTCGGCTTTTTTATTTAGCTCATGTACGTGGTCTGAAGCGGGTCTAAATTGAACCCAACTTTTACTGAATGACTATAACTTCTATGTACGGGGAAAACTCAGTATTACTGAGGGCTACATGACCCACTCGTGCGTAACTTAATTTAATTTTAGGGTTCAGCATGTGAGAGACGCGTTTGTACGTGGACGAAGCTGCTTTATCTGATTTTGGAAATATTTCACTTCCTGCTCGTAATTAACATAATTATCACATGTCGCCGGAAAATTGAGTAGAATAGTCTTTATCATTTATTATTTTCCCGGAACAGACAGTCAAGTGAATAGTCCAAAATGGACAGAATCAATTTCCTACCGTACCCCAAGTGGCGATCTAGGTGACATTCTTGACTAAAATAATAGTCTACTCCACTTAACTTGCACCACGCAACCTTGAGCAAGTCAAATTTTATTGGCTGAAAACACAGGACAGATCGATGTTTATACGTTACTTAACATGCGTTCACCAGTGTACCAAGCAGCGATGCTTTTAAAAGTAGAAAACGGAACTAAAGTTAATTAAACGAGGATAAAACTCCCAAACGTTGAATAAGAGATGATCACAGTTTGAGATGTGAACTGAAATTTTTACAGTATGAGAGTGGTTCAGTTGAATACGCAGAATACTTCACAGGTTTTCTCTGAAGAAGGGCATGTTTCTCTCCTTTTACTTGACAAAAATACTACCGAGAGTCCAATGGCATCTGAAAGAATTAACTCTCAGGTTCTAACTTTGGTTAGGGATCTCTCAATTGTTACTGTGATCGGCGACGATCTCGAAATAAGACATCATTTCTTGAATGAAAGCAGAATTCACGAGGGGTAGGAACTTATTAAGTTGAATTATCGGGCGCTTACAATATCAGGATAATCATGGCATGGCACTGATAAGCAATCTAATTGTTGGGAGTCGAGTTGCAATTGGTGTGATCCTGGAAATTTGAACCTCCCATAGAGTGAACCGGAGATGAGTATTTTCGGTGAATGTTTTATATTTGGCCCGCCTCGTTAACGTCAGCAGATGTTTCTTGTTTTCTTTTTTTACCAAGATAAAAGACACGAAATACTATAGGCTTTGTTCAAAATTAAAAGAAAACATTGATCGGAAAGTTGTCGAGGGATTGTTTTGCCTACTGAGAGAGACAGAGAGAGAGAGAGAGAGAGAGAGAGAGAGAGAGAGAGAGAGAGAGAGAGAGAGAGAGAGAGAGAGAGAGAGAGAGAGAGAGAGAGAGAGAGAGAGAGAGAGAGAGTTGAATATTGTCATGGGCTCTCGGCGAGAGTTGTTTAGATATAAGAAATTCTGTCAAGTCATTAAACATGCTTGAAAGAAAATAATTTCTGTATAAAACATTGGCCCTAAAAGGTCAGCAATGTTCGATTCTCCCGAAGTCCGAAAACTCTACACCGTAAGCTAAAACGTTTTAAAAACCAAAGTACTCAAAGTATTACCCTGCATAAATAGAGTTAATTGATTAATTGATTAAAACCTAGCTGAAAACAGTTATAGAGGCCCGGCTTTGAATCGATTGACAGGAAAAAATATTGGCACAGGCCATAAAATGTCATATTAAAGCCCTTGTAAATAAATTGGCACTTGTCACTTTTAGGGACTTAAGTTGGAGAAGACTCCCGTCTTTTGAACACTGTTTGCATAAACGCAGCTGGATCGAAACAAGCGGGAATGTAAAAGTCGATAAAAATGCTGATAGTTCATTCGAAAGTTCCAAAATAATACCACGTTTTAGAAAATGCTTAAACATTTAATTAACTCAACGACAGCGCTTTTCAGAAAACGACCGATCAATACAATTAACGAAATTAAGTTTTTTGTTTCTTTCTGTTTGACAGAAGTACTAAGTGCACTTTCGAACAAGCCATCCATTGCCGGATTAGCCTTAGTAAGCGCTAGTGGCAATTACCTTGATTAAAAATAAAGATTAAGAGCCCCCAGGGGTCCGGAACACCGAGTCATGTAAAATTTCTCTGACCTTTTGTGCTTCCGAACTATAATATAAAGGTGTGTGATTCAATAGCCACTAATAGATCAAATTGGATTCCGAGACGGACGACTCAGCAACTCAGACTGATAACCAAAACGTGCTTCGTTTTCAATTGCAAGCGCGTTATGGCCTTGACAAAGAGGACTGTTTCATCCCTGATGTTTTGCATTTTTCTCCTGACTTCTTCTCTGGTTTGCACAGAGGCATATTTTCCTCAACAAGTAGGGAGGAGAGGAGTTTCTACCAAGGTAACAAATCCAGGAGAGGCAGGAAAGCGATTGACTGTCCTGGTGCCGCCTTTAATGCGATGAAAATCAGCCGGCCGAGTCGAAGCCTGCCGGCGAGCTACAAACACTGGATTTCGAGTAGTTTCGAACCGGTTGTATTCCGAATAAGGCCTGTGTTCGCAAACGCTAGCCCCTTTAAATGTCTGGTCTGTGGATAATCTTAGCAGAGTAAAAAAAAGTGGAATCCTTATTTTTGTTTTTACTTTCAACCTGATTTACTATGACAAGTCATTCTTCTGAATATCTAAAAAAGCAAATTATTTCTCTCTAAATTTCAAATAACCTGCTTTAGCAGCAACTGGATTTTCAACGATTTTTCAAATAAGGCGATAAATGCATTATGTGAGGGTAGGTCCAGCTGCCTTCAGTTTTGGCCGGAGATTGGCCTCCTTTCTGCGAAAAAGGGTGGCATAAATTATCCTTCTCTATACTTTGTGGATCTCCATCGCGGGCGACTTTAATTTCAATCCTAGAACCATTGTCGGAGTAAACAAAAGGTATCGTGGCAACAAAATTAAAAGATGAGGAACAATCAGCTGATTGGCACCGTGCATGCAACACATCAAATGTGCCAACCGACTGCTGGCTAAAAACCCACACTGACTGATAGACAAAAGTCGAAAAGTTTCCTCGTCTGCCAGGAGGAAAAACTAATGAAAACAAAGGAAAGGAATGCAAACTGAACCAAAACAAAGAAGCAAATGAGTAAGACTGATACAGATTAGTTGAATACCGAACTTAATTTAAGATAAACAGCTCACAGGATGGCGAGTGACCTGCTGAGATAAAACAAAGTACGATGTAAACAATTGTGAGTTACATAGAGCAATTTTTAACTGAGTGTAGAACGTAATTAAGCAATTACTTCGCTTTTGTTTTTCGGGTTTGCTTTATGATTGCATCCAAAAAACTTGCGCGAACTTTTCAACCAATCAGGTGCAAAAATAGAGCCAATTAATCTTGCCTAAGGGCCTCTACAGACCAGACATTAAAAGTCGTCGACAACTATTAATTTGTTATCGACTACTCTGAAATGTCATCCCAACTAAGGAAGTTTCCCAAAAGGGAAACTGCCGTGTTGTCAACGTCAACTGGTACCGCTGCCTCCTCCAAGTTGGTTTCTCGATCTTGTGACGTTTATCAGTTTGAGTTGTTTCTTTGTACATACAGCCCCACAGATTCAAGCTTTAAATACTGCCGTATATAAATGTAGGCTCTTTACCTTCCTTTATTTTTTGCTGTGAATAACAGCAAGCGTCACAATAACTGGAACTTCTGTCTATCCGCAATACTGCATGGGTTATATATTTATCTGCAATACTGCATACGACTAGAACATACTAAGAGCGACTGCATGTGTCTGCTTTAATTGTGTTGGCTAATTGATTGTAGTAACATGTATCATACAGGCATACAGGATAATTCATTTTGTTATTACTGATTTTGTTTTTTGTTTTTATTGGACTGATTTAGTTCACCGAATTTCAAAGAAATCTGCAGAATGTTTGTAACTTCGTTCGGGAACAGTGGGGTGGTGCTGATGAAGACACCAGCAAAGCATTTGTCCGTGAGTGGAGGAATGAGCGGCGGAAGTGACAAGATTTAATACGACACCGGAGAAACCCAGGACCCTGTTCATCAAATTGGCATCAAGCACTTTCAAAAACGGAATATTTTAAAATCTTGTGAATAGCTTAAATTTAACCTCACCTGTTTAAACTTAAGGCACTAGGAACTAATGACGTTCGAATAACGTCGTTTAGCTTCGGGTTGTAATATTTAAATATTTAAATACAATTGTAAAGTTTTTAAATTCGACTAAGAGCATATTGGTGAAAAAAAAAAAAAAAAAAACTGAGTTAGAATACCGTGATTGTATTTGCTGTTCGAAGATATGTTTAATGCTGGAACTTAGCATATGTTTCAGTACTAACGAAGCCTTCACGATCGTGAGAGAGATTCTGGTGTTGTCATGCCTTTCAGTTCGATTTAAGTTTACGGAGCTGGTTGCATAGAGGATAGACCATTTTACAGTTATGGTTGAGTTACCTGGCCTAAGAGTGGAAGTGAGGCTAAAGGTGACCTTGTTTTGATACAAACCTCCTTGGTTTTCTTATGTAAATGCAGACTAGTTAGCATCACAACAACACGTTTTACATGACAAAACCGATGCGGTCTGTAAAAGAGGGGATAATTTGATAGAGGGGCAAACGCCCACTCTCGCCTTTGACATATGTGAATTTCGGTAAAGTTATTTTTAGTAACGGAAGGGTGTTTCCCGAGATGTCCGCGATCACTGAGTTATGGCTCTCGTGCCTTTACTGTGGAATATTTTGGTTCTTTTGCCCCATTTTGGCCTCAATAATCATCAATCTGTACCGTTGAATGATTTTGCAATTTAAACATATCATAATTAGGGTTAGCGGACTTCTCTAATAATAGACCTCCAGTGTCCATAAATAAGTTTGGTGAAATTTACATATCCCAGCCAACGCCACAAGACCCCCTCTATATCCCATTATCGTCTCTCGGCCTGGGGAAAGTCACCGGCAGCCTCGCTTCCATTCACAGACCAGGTCACTGAGGAAACAACTGTGAAATGGCCTCCTGAAATCAATTCATGTACAGTCATTTGGTCACCGGTCGAAACGGTAGCGAATTTTCATACGGCCAACACTGGCTGAGAGGACCCTGTGGCGAAAATTGGTGCCCGAGGTCTTGAGAACCTGCGGCTCTCGGGCGCTGAAAGAGAATTTTCTCGAGGTCCTCCCAATCAGGTTTTGAACAACTGGGCCCTGGCGAACAAGAATCGTTCGAAATCAAAACGACGAAGTCTACACTCAACGAAATATGCCCTGGAACGCTCAGCTGAGGAGAGGTGTTTTTGGGTTGTATTTTCTTGCACGAAAAGCCGTCGTGAATGATCCAGCCCCCACTGGGAGAGTGAGCGCCCATCAACGAGTCAATCTAACACAGCTGGTTCCAGTACTCCTCAACCTTCAACAGCTGCTCCTAGCTCCTCGCCATCTGCATCAAGCACCAATCGACCATGTACTTTCTAGCCAAGCACTAACCAACTCAGCTCTCGTCGGCCCAGCACTAATCAACCCAGTTTTACTCCGCCAAAACCCACCATTACTGCCAAACCAACAACAGCAACACAGTCAAAGCCGGAAAAGTATGATTATGGAGAGGTATTAAAGCTGTCAATTCTATTTTACGTACGAAGCTCAGCGATCTGGAAAACGTCCAAGAACGAACCGAATAACATGGAGAAAGGACTCGGCTCTTAACGGCAGAGGGGAGAATGGGGAGGATCCAACAGGTGGCTGGTACGATGCTGGTGATTATGTCAAGTTTGGGTTTTGGGTTCCCAATGGCTTACTAGGCTACCTTGTTGGGTTAGAGCTTACTGTAGTACAAGAGGGCATACGAAGCCGCTGGCCAGTATGATATAATGCTGGACAGTATCAAGTGGGCCACTGACTACTTCATTAAGGCACACACGAAAAAGGATTTTATGGACAGGCATCCTTTATTCCACAGAGTCTCGAAGTTATGTTTATTGTCTGAAGTTGAATGTTTAAATATCGAAATTGGCCTTTTGGCTAAACTAAATCGGAATAAAATGTTTGAGAGGAAGGGAGCAGGGTTAGCGCAGTGGTGAGAGAACTCGCCTTCCACCAATGTGGCCCGGGTTCGATTCCCGGCTCGGCGTCATATGTGGCTCGGCGTCATATGTGGGCTGAGTTTGTTGGTTTCTCTACTCTGCCTCGAGAGGTTTTTCTCCGGGTTCTCCGGTTTTCCCCTCTCCACAAAAACCAACATTTGATTTGATTTGTTCTGACTACAGTTGATTTGCAGTCTCCCCAATTAGTAGAGCACTCGTGCTCAGCTAAATAACCTGAGACTTAAATAACTGAAAGTGATTATTATTATTATTGACTAAATCAGGCAACTTGTTTCCAGTGGTTTCTGCTCTGTCTAGTTTAAGGACATTTTGCTCGAAAGTAATGATAACAGGTAGAGACTTCAAAGCAAATCGTTACAGTTCTAGGTGTTTTTGGTTGATCCGAAGCCTACTAAAAAGCTTCATTACCGCATATAAAAATGTTGTCAACGATATGATTCATTGAAGGTTGGTGACGGAAACCTTGACCATGCCGACTGGGGCAGACCAGAGGATATGACGATGGCTCGACCCGCCTTCAAAATTACAACACAGAAGCCAGGATCGGACCTGGCTGCCGAAACTGCAGCTGCCCTTGCTGCGGCAGCCATTGCTTTTAAAGATCGAAATACCCAGTAAGTTTATCAAAGAGAAATGTTACCCTTTAGAAAGTGGCGATGTGGCGATAACGTTAACATGCGTGGGAGGCCCAGATCAGAATTACAACTACAAGGATGACAGGACCGACTACGTCATGAACGAGGTGACGACCGATTATAATGCTGGATTCCAGTCGGCAGTTGCAGGGCTCAAGCACCGGACTTCAGCTGAGCGAGGCTTTGGTTGCCATTTTTATTTGCATGTACACAAACCTAATCAATAAACCAGTTTTAACTGCGGCATGTTTACCCACCTTACACTTTGCCTGTTTTTCTTGACTTGCAAAATCTGATCTCTCCAACGTAGAAAGCAAGTGTAGAAATATGCTTACCGACTATCGTGCTCACCGGAGTTCATGTCTATCCGGCTTTCAGTTCTATCTCAGCGCTGACACATTGTTTCGCAGACTCGAGTCCTCCGTTCTGAATTTCAGAGAAGAATTTATCGGTGTAACGACAATGCGAGACTAAACAAACAGTCCGCGCGCAAACACAACTGATTTTAATCTCGAGACCTAAGCTGACAGAAAGACTGATGGCCACTGAGTCCACAGCTAGGCCGCCCAAGCTCGGTATCTGGCTGTTCTGACTGTTCGTTGATCTTACGCAACAGACCATTTATAGGCTTTGTATGGGAAAATGATCTTTGAGCTTATAAACGCAGAGGCAAGCTGTGACCGCCTTTGCTGAGTCTAGTCCCATGACATCCTCGGCGCGGTAAACGGCAAGATAACTAATGTAAGCACATTCTTTACAATAGGTTGCATATTGAATTTGATATGTAAATGCGTTTAATGTCAGCTTAAATGGCAAAGAATAAGATAAATGTGAAAAAAATGTAATTACAAAATAAGTTAAAAGAACAGGGATGACACGATAAAAGGTTGAAACGCCGAGAGCATTATTTATTCGTGCATTTACACGGTGGGTAACAAAATCACGACTGATAGCCTTGATGGATCATTGCATTTTAAAGCACATAATTTTGTTAGCTAGAGTAGAATGCATACTTCAACGGATGGGTGATAAATTTGCATGTTTCAAGTATATGAACCCTTTTAACGATAAATGATCATGTTTCATAACAGGAAATAAGAGACCTTTGATTCTTGCCTGCCCAAACAACTTTAGTAAAATACTGCATGGCAAAGTCATTTTCGTGCCGCTGTGTATTTTTTGGATTCACTTTTCCCTCTTTAGTGGTCCCTCTAATTAATCAACAGAAGGGTAGGAGAAATTTTAAAGATGGTCAATTGTAAATTACATCAAAGGCCCTGCTGTTTTCGCTGTCTGGTAACTAACAATTACAAAGGCGGATCGCTTCTGGTTGTACGTGGCAGTAGGCTTTGTCTAGAAGTAAATCAGTTTATAACTTCTGAGAACCCAGTGCCACTAAAAAACAACCAGCTCCTATGCAAATCGTCTTCTATTGCCTTCGTATGGATGGAAATAATAGTAATAATAAAACATACATGCATCACAAAATCAATTTGGAACATGTTATCTGGCAACGAACAACATTATTACGTAACTATTAACCCTCTATTAACTATGATTAATAAGCAGTTATTAGTTTCATTTGAAAACAAAGTCGTGTTTGTCGTCTTGATGTTCCACATGGCCCTGTTCACCTGTAGAGCTGTTAGAGTAAGTTCTTTTTCTCCATCGTCTTCCATCGATGTCATCTTTGCCCAGTTTCCCCAAATTCAGCGCTCTTTCCAGGTGAACTCTGGCGAAATCTTTCTGTTTTTTATCGGCCGTTTCTGACTCCTGCTCGACAGATGTTTCGGTGGTGGACGGCCCTTCCTCTGAGGTGCTGCTATTGTCGTCTTTTAACTCGTTAACTGCTTGACGTGGAAGCGAATACTGACTAACTTTCCTTCCGAGACTCTTTTCGTACATACTTTGCCACACAGTATCGATGTCGCCCCGGTTTGGGGTTGTCTTTGATTGGTAAACGCAGTTCAGATCTCGTACAGCATCCTGCTCCCAGCTTGTCATAGCGGTCGGTCTGTCTGACAGCGACATTCTTACTCGATCAATCGGTTTCGTGTGAGTTAAGACCGGTTCAAGAAGTTTCAGTAAGTACGTGATTCAGTCTTGGTGCAGTCGTGAGAGACTAGTTATCGCTAATTTACGGGAGTTGCGTGGAGTGGCTATCTTGTCTGCTGAAGGCAAATGTCTTTCTAAAGTGGCGGGAAAACTGTACATCTATATCCGGAATCAAAGATCCACGCAGTATGTAATTTAACCCTCGCAATCGCTTTTCAGTGGTGATATGTCTCGCTTTCACATGAAGTGCTGAGCAGGAAATGAAAAGTATTCACCAACATGCACACGACTTCAAGCATAGCACAACACATGATCAATCCAAATCCACGCTCGTGATTTATCGAGTTTCGATGACAGATTGAGCGAGATGGGTTTTGCGTGTCGTAAGAATGCGACACGTTTCTTTGTTCAGAAATGAATAATGTGTGTTAACGCCTTGTTTCGCCTGGATCAGAAATGTTTTCGTTTTTACGTCGAGGGACAGCCAGTTAAGCAAGGACATATTATAAAATAAATATCCCGGAATTGTCAAAATATTTGTACGGTAAAAGAGGAAACAATGGTGAAGTCATTATGTGCGTGCTGCTAGAAAACAGAAGCGCGTGTGACAACTGACGTCAGATGTAAACAATAGCTTTTAAAAATTCTATCAATAACCGTAGTCTCGAGGGCAAATTGTGAAAAAGGGCAAACGAAAGAAACCCTTAAAAGGCTTTTTTTCAAGGTAGAATAACGTGATGCAAGTTAACTGTACGATTTTTTTCGTCCATCGAAACCCACATTTCTGGGATTTCGTTCAACTCAAGCGCGCGAAGTTTGAGACATCCTTACAAGATTCGACACTTGGCTTGAATGCATTGTGTTCTAGTTCGTTTTTACCGAACGGTTCTGCTCGAAAAATCGCTTATTCGACACGAAATTCTGCTCGGTCACCCAAATCGTGGGCCCTTCGAGCGGTATCTTCGAAAATAAGGAACCTGGGACAAGTTCCTAACAGGAATTAGATATTCATTATGCAAAACAAATATTGTAATTCATCCGATTTAGTGCGCTTTGTATAAACTTTATGGAAACGGTGAATCGTTTTAATACGATCTTATTAAAAAAGGGAACATTCAGAACATATCTGTTCTTGGTAGCAGTTGGTAGTACTCGATATTTGGTAAAACTGTTATACATATCACAAGCTTCACTGATTATTCTGCCGGTAAAATGCTCACTTTATTTGCATGTTACCTCGTTCATAAGCATTTATGCATTCGACCACTTCTATCTTCTTAACTATGTATGAATATACAAGTGTTACAATATCATATTGTTACTTATTAGTTTGACCATATTTATAAGTTTTATAGGATAGTTATACGAACAACATTGCCCGGGCCCACAGGCCCTCAATTGTTGTGAAATTATATGAGGATATTCCAATAATACATCAGTCAACTGAAACACCGGCCCCCCGACCCCCGGGATTTAACGCACTTTTAACGGCGCGTTGGCCCCGGTGAGCGGCGGATTTAACAAAATGTCCTTGAAACCGGGGCTGTGGGGGGGGGGGGGGGCTTTAACAGCCCGCAACCACCTAAACCCGGGGGGAAAG
>BLFK01000862.1:6147592-6155092 GCA_014634185.1 Astreopora myriophthalma
ACGCAACCACCTAAAGCCGGGACGACAGCAGGGATTTAACATGAAAGACTAAACCGAGTCTCTGTCTTTCATACTTTCAAGATGGCGTCAGAGGAAAGAGAGGTTCGTGCGTTTTTAATTCATTGATATCGGTTCATTTTTGTGGCCATCCATTACAAATTTTCTTCAATCCTTATTGGAAAACACTTCTTCTATTGTCTAGATTCTTTGTGCATAAACACTTTTTGTTTATTTTTAGGCATGACGTGTCTCACATGTCAATTTCAACGAACGTGACCCAATTCTGACTATTATTAAGAGTGCCGCAGCATGGGGTGGGGCCAGCGGGCCCGCCCCCTCCCCCCCAAAAAAATTTAAGCTAAAAAAATATTCAAAACACTGACATGTTGCGTATCAATTTGTACAAACATGTTCAAAAAGGAATATGGAGAGTACAACGTAAGTAACATGTCCAATCAATGATTTTAGTCAGTTAACAGTTACTGCAAACTGCTACCAGAAGGCTGGAAATGCTATTTGAAAATCCTGAAAGCCTTTCAGGCCATAGTTCTGGAAGATCAAGATACTCTGGCCACTATGGTTAACGGAAGGCCAAATGTCACTTATACGTAAGCCTGGCAAATTTACAAGCGAAAATCAAAGGCCAATAGCATGCATATGCCTTAACACGATCTATAAATAAATGGTTTACTTCGTGTCTCCTGAACCCGATAGACCACCATCTAGATGATTACGACCTTATGGAAGGAGAGCAAAGAGGTGCAAAAGAAAAGTGTAGCGGAACAATGCATAATTTGCTTATTGACCATCTTGGACGGAGAAGCCTCAGTACGGCGTGGATAGACGTTCGGAAAGCATGCAACCAAGTAAACCATCATTGGTCCAGAGAGATGTTTTCTCTGCATCGTTTCCCCAAGTGGATTGGAAATCTGATGGCAGGGTTCAGTGCTAAGTGGAGTAGCAGAATAGTTGTGCAAACCAATCAGGGAAGGGAAGTGTCCGAACGAATAGCGTTTGGGAAGGGCCTTCCCCAGGGGGATGCCCTCTGCCCTAAGCTATTTACGTTATGTATGAATCCGATTCCGTGGAAATTGCGTGTTATAGAAGGTTATAAGCTATCAAAACCTATGTAGTGTCGAGGACTCTACTGGCATATTGTCATTTCTTTTCGTTCTCTTGCATCCGGTAGATCTGGGCAGGGGTAAGTTCGTTATATGAGTGCACGGGGGTGACATACCCGGAGATCAAAGAATACAGAACTCAGTCGCTCCCAGAAGCCGCCAGCCCGGGTATCCAATTAAGCGTCAGGGGCTTGATTAGCGCCCCTATTCAGCACTTCTCCAGTGACGTCTTGCAAAACTGGCTCAATCTGAACGTTTTGATAAGCCATGCTAAGCATTTCAGCCTCTAGATCACGGAGCTCATTGTGACGCTGAATAATAAAATCCCCTTTACGACAGACCATGACATGATCAATGCTGAAGTCGTCGCCACGTGCACATATTGTAGGTGTGTCCTTAATATCCCAGTCATATCTAAGAAGCATTGCGTCTCTAAATTCCTTCTTGTTGAGATTCACGTCGAGTTGTTTGATTGGGATAACAGACAACCAGCTTGATGCTCCCTTTTTCCCGGCCAGTTCAACCGCTCGCTGAAATTTTGCAGGGAGTGAGGGCTTCACGCGTTCCAACTTCTCTGTCAAGCTCTTTCGTTCGCCCTACGAACGGTTGCATGTAAGGCCCTTGTTTCCGATTGGTCGGGGATCTCAGTGGTGTTCCTGCTTAATACTCTGGGCCGAGTTGTTCGAAGCCGGGTTAGCGCTAACCCTGGGTTAAGTCCGATTAAATCCTACTGGTTGTCATGGTATTTATCCGGGATTAGCACTGACCCTGCTTCGAATAACTCGGCCCTGGTTTACTAGAGGACCAGTGACTTCCACCGACTCGACGTGTTCAGAATGAGAGGCTTGAGCTGGATTCGTGAGGCCCAGTCCGCCCATACGTACAGGTGGCTAAAGAATTTCCCGCTCCGCTTCATTTACTGTATGCTCCAGGATGGCCGGAAGCAACACATCCCTGATCGCACGCTCTAGGGGTTCCAGCAGGTCAGCAACATCCGGCAGTGTCCTCTTAAAGTATGTCCACCGGTGACGTAGACCGAATGTAAAGGCGGCGTAGCTAGCTTGGGGCTCAATGATAGCATACTCGGCAAGCTTGGTTACCTCTTTGACCCAGTTCCCTACTTTCTCAACCATATACGTCACGAGGTAAGATCCGATAGCAGCACCCAGATGTAATAATACTGATAACCAATCCACTTGGTTTTAATATTACTTTGTTGTTGTGTTGGTCAACCTCGTTCCCAGGGCTTTTCTCCACGGCGGAGAAAAGCCCTGGGAACGAGGTTGTGTTTTGGTTACTTGTACGAAAAATATGCTACAATCGTTAGATTTGTTTAAAAGATTTCCTAATTTGGCGTCGTTTTTCCCTTCCGGATCCATTGTAACAACTCAGACGTCAAAACTCAGACGCGGTGCCAGACGACAAATTAAGCGCCTGGCTTTTGTTTCGGCAGGTGCCCAGGCGAGGTTGGCAATGTCCACCTTTTCTTTTGTTTAGAGCAACACAGAATACAGAGTTTATTGTGTTGGAAAATGAAAATTTACCCACGGAGGCACTGAATGTATGATTCTGCTGTGCTTCTTCTTTTTTTTTTTTGGCCAGCTTCTTGCTAAAAGAAGAAAAAAGTTGGGATATGGAGTGGCATAGTTGATTCAATTGTTATCTTCAGCGACAGGTAGCACTGTCAGTTCTTTCATGCTTGGTTATTCACGGGTTTCGAAATATATATAGCTGTATATATATATATATCGCTCTATATATCGGTATCTATATATATATGATATCAGATATTATCATGGGAGGCTATGGAAATGAAGCCGTTTGCGCAAAGTGTTTGTAAACAAACGAAGAAAGATCGTGATCATGAGGTCTCATTTAAGAGGGAACCGGAAAACAACAGTTTAGTTCAACTGAAATAATTCGCCAAAACCGTGGTGACCGTCGCTCTTATTTGTCGGCGCATTTTGTGACAATCCCTGGCCATCTAAACCTCGAAGAGAATGATGCAATCCCAATCGATACAAACTTGCAAATTGCTTTACGCCCAAAAACCGACCAAGCACTGACTCAAGTATTTTAAGCTGCTCAGTTTAATTTTATTCCCTTGTTATTTGACACATTATGTACATGCACATTTTTTTTATAAATTTAAATTTCTCTCAGTACGAAGTTAAAATATCATATATCTATTATACTTACAGTATTTACAATCTTTAACGATTACTCGAGTTTTAACATCGATTTGATGGTCGTGGTGTATTCGGTTCAAAAGCCGCGACAAGCAATTAGTTTCGTTTTTCTTGGTTCCTTTGCTGACATTACTAGCCATTATCACAATACATTTATCCTTATCTTAGTTTATACCGCCCCACAAAAACTGGTGAAATGAACGCTTAATTTCAGAAAGATCCATGTGAGTGTTGCGTCTAACGTTTATCAATTTTTTTTTGCCGGATAACAGGACTTACACACAGTCACTAATGGTCAAAGCTACGCCTTAAGTTTCGTTTCATTAAAAGGTAATAACAGTTTTTTTCTCATTCACTCAACTTCTTCTTGCTGAAATAAAAATGTTTCCTTCGCCATCGCCGTCCTCTGTCCTTATTCAGTTTTCCAGCGTTTAAAGCGCGCTCACGGTGTACCGCCATGAAGTCAAACACGACCTTGTTTGAAGACAAGCCGTCGTCACTTTTCGCGCCATCCTTGTCCAAAAGCCATTTCTCTGCCTGCCCGTAGCACTTGCAACTTGAGCAATGCATTCCCTGGAGACATTTCTCACCGAGGCTTCTTCGCACGGCCAAGAACTCCTCGTTTAAAAGCGACGAAAGACACCCACGAACGAGATAATATTCTCGGCTAGTTTCTTCCTCCCAACAGTTTAAAGGCAGAGGGCGATCCAGAGCAGTAGTCATATCCAGGAGATTCACAGAGAGCTTCGCGGAGGCAGAGCAGCCGTTGGCTTTCAACCGACGGATTTCGTCGAAGTGTTTTGCGAACTTGTCGTCCCTCTACTTTTTGCCACTGAAGGAAACGCAGCTGACTCGTGCGCCTTTGTTTTGGACAAATGGATGCTAAAATAACCTGTTTATTTTAGTGAAGCGCGTGATTCCACGCGTGCTAGAGTTTGTTTAGGAGATAACGTCATTGGCCGTGCCGCATAACCACGCGACCGCGCCTTGAGGTGGGCTAAATTATAAGCGTTTCTTAAAAGCTAATCGCGTCCGCAGAAGCCCATATGGCGTCTGCGTGTACTTATTTTAGATTTTAATTCAATTCCGACGGTAAGATCATCGCAGAATGCTCGACTGATTAAAAAGTTATCGACATTGAATATAAACAAAAATGAAGGGAAATTGATAAGCTCCTTTTTCTAGTGACTTCTGCGTTGATCATTAAACTCATCACACACACACACACCCACACACACACACTAGGGAGCTTCTGAAAATGCCTCGCGACGTGACCCAGCTAGTTCAGCCTTTTCCTTTCGCGTGCGGCGAACTTTGTGAGAAATTCGTCTGGCGCGACTGTGCGGAAAAATATCCAATGCAAAATAGATCAAGAAAACAGCTAAGCAAACTGTCCAGTGAGGCATTTGACTCAGCTTTTTCCTTACGCCTCGGCTGCTACTGCTGACCAGTGATTTTCACACTGGCTCAGTTGAAGTTCCTTCGCGGAGTATTCACACAGAACGTGACCATTTCGTTTTGGGTGATGGTGTGCCTCAGCCGGTTCAGTTTTATCATGTAAATGTCTGAGTTCTTTCCAAGTTCGTGTGTTTGCTTTCTTACGGCTAAAGCAAACAACCCGGCACCTCCAGAACGAGAACTTTTGCCTCAAGATTTATTATCCACCGGTTCGGTCTAAATTCTGTGCTCTTTGCAAGCAGAAGCTCATCCCAATACTACGATTTATCAGGAGCCCATATGTCCTGGCCACTAGCACTGGATTAGACGAGGTTATCTTTAGTTTTTCAAATTCCCACGAAAAGTGGTTGCAACGGTTGGGAGCACACTCCTCTGTGCGAAAAATACATGACATAAATGATGAACTGTCAATCGGTGTCATTCTAAGCCATTTGACTGGATGAATGTCAGTGCCTGCCTATGGTTTTTAGCGTGCGAAATGTGGTTCCAAAAATAGCTCGTCTTCTCCTCTGTTGGCTTACGAAGTCAGTGGTGAAGACTGACACTCCTACTAGTTGTGGGCTCCTGGATGTACATAAAGGCTCGAGGGGTTCTGAAAAGGCCACAGGATGAATACAGACACAAGGTCTTTTGCATGGGGGTTCAGGGCCCAAACGATTAGCTCTCCGTCGGCTTGGTAGCTAAGTTGGTGTTGACTGAGTACGCAGCGTAATCACATCATCGGTTGAAATTAGATAGGTTCGGTTTCATTGAAATCAATGAAAATTACTTGATCTAAGCTTAGCTCTTGCCTGTTACCCACAGCTATTAAGCAAGTACTAAAGGAGAAGAATAAACTATAATAAGAGAGCTTTCATGCCGCTTTTATGACACTCCAACCGCGTGCCATTGCCGTCAACATTGACAACGTATACCAAGGCATATGCATTGAAATGTTCCGTCATCGAGCAAGGAACCATTCATTTCTAGGCTGATGATTATACCACTAAAATCACGTTAAGTAAATATAAGGCAGGCTAAAACTACTAATTGCAATTGGTGATAAACGATCATCCGGTGGCTACCCCGTAATGATCTTTATAGTTACGTACTTTCGGTTCACTCCGGTCGCGCTATGATGTTCGGTTTTGCTGACATGGGAGAGAGACAAAGCCCTGTTAACTGCTGCGACGCTGCTACCGAGAACTCTTTTTTATCAGGCGATATTAACGGAACGTTCATTCTCGATAACGTGTAACCGAAGCACGATACCATTGTATGATATACTTGTGTTGCCTTTTTCAAGGAAACAGCAAGGGACAGCGGATGTGATCGGCAACGGCTGAATTCTAGCAAGTGTTACTATATCCCACGGAAATGAACATCTTCCTACAAACCGAAAAAAAGCTGCTTTGTAATGAAGAAAGAAAAACAACTTTCTCCATCACTTTCACCAATAAGGATAAGAGATTACTTTGAGCACCGGAGTAAACCGGCCAGAAACTCAGTTGACGTTTCAAGTGGAAAGGTATAACCTTTCTGAAGAACTGATCCCTCCTTCAAAATTACAAACGTTGCAACACGCGCGCTTTGCAATTCTAAAGCTGCGGCTAAAAGATGAAACATTTTCGTCAAGCATCTTGCTCGAGCTGAAAACTCAAAATTTTGGATGAAAAGCATTCAATGAACGTTGATTCCCAGAAAATTCATGCAGGGTCTTTCTGAAAATACAGGAAGCCGCATTGCCGCTTTTGTCCACTTGGGATTAAGCTTCATTTGGATTGAGTTCGATTCCAACTTTTGCTTTCTAAATTTTGTTTATTTTGTCTACGTCATATCTGCCCCTGCGCTCACAGAAAGAGGTAATGTGCGAATAGGAAATATTGCACAATGTTCAAGTACTATTTTGAGAGTCACCTGAGCGAGTCTGATAACTGGACTTCATGCTGTATTTTTCCGCTCGATTCGATTAGCAAGAGATATAAAAGCATTTTACTAAGCCAGTTTTTGTCGGTCCGTACTGTATGTAAGCTACGTCACCTTGTTCCATTCAATTTCCCATTTACAGCCAAAAATTGAAGTAGGGGAGGAAAAAGACAACAACAAGGTAACGATAGCTTGATTTAAACATTTTTACTTCCGGTTCTTTTGTTGCGCCATAAGCACCATAGCAACCATCTTTCGGACTATGCTTTCCGGCTTTTGTCATCTAGTCATTTTTCAGTTTTTTATTGAAAGAGTCATTTTTGTTTCTGTCTGAATACTGGCTCTTGATTCTCTCTACGGACGACGTTACAATTAACAACCAGAAAACAACCAAAAAAACAAAAAACAAAAACGAAACAATAGAAAAAACAACACAGTCAGTAACTAGCAATAGCGTAATTTTATTAAGCCTGCTAAGTAACACCAACATCTCACGAAATATCAGCCCCCTCTCCTCCTAAGAAGAAAAAAAAGTAACACTGCCCTCTACTAAATAAAATGTCACCCATGCTGGAACTTGAAAACGCTGACTTGGTGTTCCTGGAACCGAAGTATTACTTTCGGCCTGTTCGGCCTGTTGTCGGATTGAAACGACACATGCATTTCTGGTGCTGAATCAATAATTAAGCTCACTAATTATTTAACTAGGTATTTAATTCATGCAGTGAAGCACAACTATAAAGCGTAAACGTCCCTCCCAGAATGAAATTAATTAATCAGTCTGCTCACTCGAGCACATGCTCAGTCACTGCTGACAAACACTGAGA
>BLFK01000862.1:6162592-6210092 GCA_014634185.1 Astreopora myriophthalma
AGCAGTTAGAACTGAAGAAATACTCAAAAAGTGGTTAATTTTAAACGAATTAACTTTGTCAGACGGGAGCAATGATACACACAACCTATAGCCTATAGTCATGCTCTCCTAGACAGTGAAACATCGAATGTGGATCAAAGCACCGAACCCAGTGGAGTGGGTGGTTTGCATATGAAAGGGACCGTGACTGTATATTTCGGATTTTGGTCTCACTTATGGTGTTCTGGGCAAAACGGCACTGTACTTAGCAGTGAAGGTATCGATTAGGGTTGCCCCGGAAGAAATATATATATATATATATAAAATACATTTAATGTAAACAAAATCTCGGTGGCAATGAAAGCGATGAAAGGTTAAAAATGGACTCTGTATGGGGTAAAAACAAAACAAAACAAAACAAAAAAACGAAAGCTTGGGTCACGCACGCAGGCATCCCCCCGCCCCTTCCTTGCCACGTGTGAAAATTTTAGTAAGCCCCCCGAGAGCCAAGTGGCAAAGTTTGATCAGCTCAACTTTCACTTTGGCGTTCGATTGTGGACCGTACAAGCAACCGTATTTGTTTTCACGCCGTAAATAAAATCATCCACTGTAACTAACAATGTATATTCGTGCGTATGAGCAGGAATTGGAACAGTAAAATCGTGTACTTGATCAGCTTTCGAAGGTTTTCCTTGCGATTCCGCACCTGCCCCGCAGGCGGATCGTCAAAACAATGAATCGTGTAAATCACGCTTGTCTCATGTTTACCTTATCGCTCTCCACATCAAGTTGTTTATCTTGAGACCGACGCGGTTATTTTTAGACGGGCTATTAATACAATACCAAATCCTGATTCACGTTTTTATCGCTCATAATCAAACCAAGTCGTCCCAGCAACCAGTCTAAGACACCGTCGTATCCAACCAGACGCCACAATATCCACTTAATCAGCGCCCCGGATGTCACCTGAGAGGTATTCTGTCATTACAATAAAGCCACGCTGTACGCGTGTACCTTTCGTCACGTTCGAGGACAAAAACCATGCACTGCAATTCCTTGCATTGTTTGCTGTATTGTGAGGAAGCAGCCTTTGATGTGAGGTCAGGTTCAACTTCATATCAAGAGTGATATTTTCTTCCCATGCAGCAGTTGACTCCCGGGTAGCGCTTAGTCAAATCCACCGCTGCTCTTGGTGAAAGATATCAAGTAGTGAAATTCAGTTAATCGAAGCCGAAGGGGTGGGGGGGGGGGGGGGGGGGGGGNNNNGGGTGTTACTCCTCAGAATTCTTGGTAAGTGTGTGCCATCCCGTTCTCCAAATCCTGACCCTATTCCCTATTCCAGACCAAAACACGCCATTTTGCATACTGACCTGTAAAATCCATGCCCGTTTTCAGACCCAGCTAGTCCCGGGCGGAAGTCAAGAATTGGTAAAATTCCGCTGGAATCAGTGATGCATTTTGATTACCTCTATTTCTTTATTGATCATGAAAAGACAAAAACGTTTATACGCTCTTGTGGTTCCCTTGAAAACCAAACCCGATTTCAGAGGCATCACGATCAAAATCTGTACCCGTTTTCAGACCAAAACGGCTCAAAAACCATACCCTTTGAGGCGGAACATACCTACCGAGCATATATAGGGAAGTACCCCCCCCCGGGAGTCGTAGTTACTTCGGTTAGTTTTCAGTGAAAGGTGGTAAACATGTCCATATCGGGAGGCAAGTCTAATACAATACTTAGTTCTACTTACTCGATTGTCCACATTAACATAGAGACCTAAATTAAGTTACTCCGAAACTTGTGTACGGGTACGGGTAGCATCTCAGTTAAACAACATAAAAAATTACCCATTTCTCCTTGTTTTCACTCGTGTTTCATCTACGAGTAAACTGTTGTCTACCCCGGGAGTAAGATTAATGACGTCCTCGCAAAATGAAGAGAAAATAAAATGGTGCTACCGACCCGCTTTACATTCGACCAGGCGACTTTAGTTTTTCCACAAAATATCAGCCAGCGTTGATTGAACTTAACAGAGGCAACGAGCTTCGGTTAAACTATATACGGATCGAGCCAAATAGTTACCACGCAGGCAGTTACAAGGGAAGGGAAGGAGCCAATGTTGGTGGACGTTCAAGTTCCACCTAACTGAGGGCAAACGAGAAAATCGCGTCAAAACAGAAAACAATCTTAGTTCAGTGTTTTAAAATCAAGTCGCAGACTTGCTTCGACTGAGAAAATAAACTGTAACTATAGCTAGCTTTCGAGTTTAAGAAAATAAACCAAGATACCTCTAAGATACCTCTAATCTCAGATATTCAAACGAGCAGTCATTTATGTTTAAAGGAACTTTGATTTATCGCCCGCTTTTTATTCCAATGAGCTAGCATAACTAAAGCAAGTTTCATGATATTGTTTCAATCAAGAGATTGTATGGCAATTCATCGCAAGGAAAATGTTCTAAGCAAATCTCAAGACGACAAATTCAACAAGTTATCACTTAGAGGGCCATTATTTAGTTTATACGTATAGAGAATCAACGGGAATGATTAGTAGAATTCGTCACTGCGGCATTTTAAGACCAGTCTATGATGAATCACAGGAAAGGTAAGTGTCTCAGTTTCAGTCTTTATCCAGCGCCTACTGGGGCCGAGGACCTCTTAAGAAACTATATTTGGCGATCAGTCGATATATTGTAATCGAGGCTCTCAAGCATTCGATAATTAATGTCCAATATCGGAACACACGACTTTGTTTCAATTGGCTTTGATGTTGTTTTGCTTTGATTAATGCGACTCATACTGGCCCCATAAACTAATCGTAAACGCCACCACATCGTTATCCTGCATCACTTCTGGATGAGCATTTGAACTAGAACGAGCTTGTTTGGGGGGCCGGAGAAAGAAAAAGCAGTCAAAAATGCGTCAAAGGGAGACGATTCACGAGGACTCGGCGTCATTGTTTTTTCCACGAGACGACCTGAAGCCTGTAACTATGAAGGAACTAAGCATCGCGAAAGTTTACGACTTTGATTTCAAATACAGTCGGAAAACCGCTTGGGATTTCGACGAAGATCTGGCAGCCATTGATCGGAGTATGATGCAAAGCCCTAAACGAAATCGACACCGCTTCAAGAAGCGTAGAAAGCATCCTAAGTTTCGCTTTGTTCCCAGTCTAGAAGTTATTCAGGAGAACGAACAGTTTGAAACACGACTCGAAAATGTGAAGCCGTTTAGGTTGGACCGCAGAGACTTAGCCATCATTCACGAAGAGAGAGCTTTAAGGTGCGCGGCAACCTCATTACAGGATGGTCGACGGTACCGCTACAAAAGACGTTCGAAGAATTTGACAGGAAACGACTAAGAAAAACGAGGAAGAACATGACATGGACACCAATACATTCCAATCAACAAATAAACCGCACTCATGATAAAATCTACTCTAATCGTACAAAGCAGCGATGTTGTGGCAGTGTACACGCATTCAAGCTGAATTCGCTTGAAAACGCTGTTTACACCAAACGTTTTTGAAGAGTGAACACCACAATGCAGTCAGTACGGACAAACTGTGTCACTGAGCTGCTTCTTCAACTGAGTGCAAGGGTGTAATAAATAACTAAAACCCTTTTACTTATTAATCTATTTCACGGGGTGTCAGTCTCAGCCGGAAAAATGATCGAGTAGCTGAACATGACTGAGAACCCGGTCGGTAGAATTTGTTGTGTAGGGAACGGCAAGTTTATTGTGATGACCCAGAATAAATTCACAAACAAGGATCAGTATGGTCAGCATTTTTCGCCCTCGGTGGTGACTCATACCCAGTTGCGTTTCGCTATACAGTGCGATTACTGCGCTGCAGGGTTCTGTGCGCTGCGAGCAGCCTGGTTTTGTTTTTCAGGCCCCTAGCGGAGCTCGGCAGCCCCAGCCCCCCCCCCCCCCCCCTCCCCCTTACTTCTTCTAGGTCTGGATCCGCCACTGCAGCCTATGCAGTTTGCAACGATTGAAACTGACAAGATTTTTCCTGACTGACAACCAGGACACAACGATGTGTTTACAACAATACTGGACTACTGGACCAAATGGAGAACAACAACACGCCCTCCGAAGGAGAGTTAATTAATTGAATCGATTTAAGTGCACTTCGCTTTTCGGCGGTCAAACGCCACATGCGCCTTTATCACAGGCCGCCATTTTGAGTCCCATGAGACTGAAAATTTTGTTTTTCCCCGCCGAATTTCGTTCCCAAACTCATCAACTAGAGGCTTAGCGCACAAGACTTATTGTTCCTTGCCAGCATGGCCGCCGCGTGACAAAAGCCCATTCGCGACAGCTCACACACAGGTGAAAGGTCGTTTTCAGTCCAGTTTTATAGCTCTGAATAATTAACGTTTCAGTCAACCCTGAAATAATGCTCGCTAAGTATATTCTAGGCGTTGTTTGTTGTTTTGCTTCGGCGCTTTATGTCGTTTATGGGGCGTCAGTATTACTTCATATACCAGGCATAAGGTGTACACTTGCGAACAGTTGGCATTTTATGCAGCACGGTCTCTTCTTATTTCAAATCGCGGCTCATTCTCCGTATGTTAGCTAGAGTAGCTGTTTGGAGCGAAGAACAAAGAAATAAGACGAAGTGAAAGAATTCGAGAAAAAAGCCAATAAAGTTGTTGAACGAACAAAGAAACTATACCTCACTTTTCACTTGTCGGATTTCGACGCTCTCGTGGTTTTCAGATTTCATTAAAACACCGTACTTGGAAATAAGTCAGTGTATTTCTTAGTTTAGTACTAACTGCTATTTTGGAGTAACGCTTTTCCTCATGTAAAATCGAAACCATTACCGGCTTACTTGCCGTTATCATATCCAAATAACTGCTTTGACAGTCTAGTAGAGAAGATGGTGAATTTTAAAGCCCGGTGACAGTGAATGAAATGATGAATTTATGGGTACTCGCAAAAAAAAAATCAGAGTGTTCCTAACAGGAATCGAACCCAGGACCTTCCGATTAGTGGTTCGGATGTTCTACAACTGAGCTAGCCAGGGAGCAAGGCCATTAAACCGCGTCCTGGTGACAAATGTCCTGCATTCTGCTACGACTGAATTGAAATTTTGAAAGATCATATATTTTAAGCCGGGTAGTGAACAGAATTATCGGAATTTATGTCTTTAGCCTCTGATGGCGACTGAAAGCTCTCAAGGCCCATTGGAATATTAAAGGAGTTTAGTCCCTGGAAACTAAATTGAGAATTAAGTCCATATGGTAATCTCGTGACATTGTAGCTGCACAAAACCGACCCCATGCCGGGGGTGTGTACAATTGAAACAAGATGCATGCAAGGGTTTTAAAAGTGTTCAATATGGCTGGAGTGCCTTCAGCTCTGTTCTCTCTACTGCAAAACCGAAACCGATAACACGAAAACCTGAAAACATCTCGATACTCTGATGGATATCAGCATGATCTCGAATAATCGATCGAATTGAATAGGCTGCTAATTACAACTGTCTTGCAATTCTGATATTGGCAATAAAAGGACCTGGGTGCTGAATGATTCTTTACCTACTGATAATTCATTGCTGGTGAACTGACTTCATCGGAATTATGTTGGCAATTGGCATCACAAGTTGAATTCAACGACACGTGGGCTCAGAAACTTTGTTTTCACCAGTTTGCATCAGTCTTGTAGCAAATTTAAAGTGACAATTGGTTTCAAGGACATAGCTAATATTTTGACGTTGCCTGTTTCGTAGCTAATATGAAATCTCGAATTGATTTCCATATCATTATCAAGAGTTTTTATCAACTTGAATCGTCCTTGGTAGTGAATTTCTGAAATGCTCATATACGAACTTGTGAATTAGTTTACATCTATACAACAACTATGCCGAAGGGCAAGGCTCGAGAGAGAAAAGATGGGGACGGGGAGCTTCTTGACACGGAAGGATAAACAGCAAGGCGGCTGGGGGTGGGACAGGTATTAAGTGTCAAATTTGTTTCCACCAATATGAAGTCAAAACACCGTGCAGTCAGGCTTTCACTAGTTCAGTTCACATTTGCACTCTACAGGGGCCATTTTTGGAGCTTCTGTCAGCGTTTTCTTCGCCACTGTTAATAACTCATCCTAGGAACAACGCTTGGATATATCTGAGTTTTACACGACGTTTGGATATAGCTCAGGTCGATGCCTCGATCAAGTACTCGCAAATTTTCTCGCGCAATCCTTTTGTAAGTAATGCTCTTCCGACGTTCCAGCACACTTCACTGAAAATTTTGCGATTTCGCGTTCAAGCAACTGAGCAACATGTTTGGAGATATTCAAACGCTAAGGTTTATAAATCTCTCCACAACAAACCTAGCCTGCACTAAAATTAGCTGACAACAATGGATCATTACTATTTTAGGCGCATTTAGCAATTGTCTGACAAAGCACGAGCAGCATAAGAGTCCCCTAAGACAGCCACGCCCCTTGTGCTGGGCTTCTTAAAGAGAGTCGTTAATATACTCTGTAATATCACTCACGCTTTCTTGTAGACCCCGTCGAGACAATCACGTTTTTCAGCCTCCGCATTGAAATTCTTATAAGGCTTCGTTACACTCCTTGAATATTTTACGATATTTGTTTCCCGGCGACTTGTACTTGACTTTAAGTCCTTAAATTCTCCCGTACTTATAATTAGTACACTGCCATTAGCATTATCCAATCAACTTGTGAAGGTGTAGCAAAAATCTCAGAGCTGCATACCCCGTAATTATGTAGTTGGTAACTTCTCTAAGCTAGTTGCAAAACCAACAACTGCTATGAACTTATGGTCTCTTCTCGAGCTCATGTCCCCGCCCTCTCCTCCTCATATCAAAAGTGGTGCATAATAACATTCCTTGTCCTTTACTCACGTTTTAGATTTAAATGCCAAAGTTAAATTTAACTCGCGAGACTTGGAAAAAATAGGCTTACACTGATAAAGATTGATCGATATCATAACTCTAAATACAAGAGTCCATTACCAAATTTAAGCTGCACACATGGAGAGCGTCTTTACATGAAATCATAACAAACAACCCCCGGCACGCAGAATAACACCGAGAGTTTGCAAGCAGGAAGTGAGCTATACCTTTTTGGCTTGTAAACCTGGGCTATCTTTTACCCTCCCTGCCTTCCTGCTTATAAACTGGAAAAAAGTAAAACAGCCTGAGTAGGCTTACAATAAATATATACCCAACACTTTCTTGCCATGTGAGCAGAACAAAGGTTCTCCCCGTGATAGAATGTCAATCGTGGTAAAGAAAAACTTTTGAAAACGCTGCCTAGATCAGTTAAGTAAACGGCTCCTCCGTACAATTGCGAGTTTCAGACTGACAAACTGAGGCCGCACATGTCACTTGTGGAAGCAGGCGGTGCTGGATTTGCAAGCAAATGTTCCGGGTTCAGACCCCCTCAAACCATCTACTGAATTATTTGTCTTCAGTGGCCCGGCCGAAGTCAACTCCAGCAAGCTTTGTAAATAGCTAGCTGGTTGCTTCATTCTAGTCGAATTTAATGACGCTGTTACTTTGTTACGTTTGCTTGATTTGTGTAGTTTCTTTTCGTGCATAAATATAGTTTATTTACCTTAACATCCGGTGCCAATTCACTGCAAAGTGTTTTCGTACATTCTTCTCGGTTGATTTGCAAATGGTCTGATCACAATCAGTGCAAATATCCGATAAAGTACGAGATTAAATTTGCTGTAAGACTTAGTTACAGCAAAATTAATATCGTACAATATTCAAGTAGGTTTCGATACGGATGAAACGTGAAAAACGTGACTTACTGGACGTAATGGTGGAAGGAGGCTGGGGTGAGCGGCACTTCGCACTGAGCAGCAGTACTTTCAGTTTTCGCGCACGTCTCAGTGATAAAGTAGTATAGTTTCAACAGAAAATTACAGATTGTTTGATATGGGATAGAACGCAAGGCAACGGTAAACCCAAAAGAAGGATGAGAGAAGTCAAAAGCTAGCTTTTTAGTTAATTAATAGTGCTCAAAATTGTGAAACTGACTGACTTGAGATATACTCAAAGGCTCTTGTGAGCCAACTCATTCGTGAATTTGGCACGACTCCACCTGGGATCGGTTTGTCGTTTGAGCACTTGATACGCACAAATTCTCGAACCTTGCTGAATTTAAGCTATAAAAGCAGTTTAAACTGCTGATTAAACGGCTAAATTCAGTAATACGGTTTTAGTCCACTTTTATTTTTGTGCATGTGCGGTGTGCTATATGTGCTTTTGTCCTATAGGACCTTTAGATCAGTTGCCAAAATAATGACGGCGAATAAAGGAATTTTAAATACCAATTAGAGACAAAATCCATTCCAGTCGAGAGGCTCTGTCGTTTGCAAAAAAAAAAAAAAAAAAAAAAAAAAAAAAAAAAAAAAAAAAAAAAAAAAAAAAAAAGCTGCCACGAATGATTGAAAGACCAACAAACAAATGTAAATTGGTAACAGGAGTTAAGTACCCGCCCCTTCCCTGCGCCCTTAGCTTTATTTTTTCATTATTATTATGATGATGATTATTTTATGTATTAAGGGACCAGTATATTGGTAGTAATTGGTAGCTAAAGGTTGGGTAGGAACGTGACGTCATTGTAGCAATGCTTGTATGATGCCTACGAAATTTGTGATTTACGGTTCCCGCTATGCGTCCGAGAATCGTCATTATTATTCTTTAGTTAGCCTCACCGTGGCGTGCGTTTCTCAAAGGATCCGAAACTTTTCGGGCTGATTTCGGGTGCATCATTGGATTCCCTCCGCATCTTCAAAACGAAAACGTTTCTGAGCCTGACTTCAGCCTTCCCAATCCTGCTACGGAGTCCTCTCGTTCAAGCCCTCAGCCGTAATTACGGCTTGAGGGCTTGAACGAGAGCCGTAATTACGGCTTGAGGGCTTGAAAGAGAGGACTCCGCAAGATTCTGGAAAGAATCTTGTACAAGCATACCGAAGTCATTTGAAAGATTCTGGTAACAGGAATGTACACGAAATTGCAAAACGAAGCCGGAGAGTCGTGAGTTTAAATCTCATCTGGACTGGCTCAGATTTTTTCCGATTTACCATTTGATGCAATAATATCTAGCATCAAGTTGTACTTCTCACATTACTCGCTAGGGCGGAAGCCTTTTCTAGCAAGCAATGCGAAATTGAAATCAGTGGAACGAAAACATGCCAAGGGATCAGCTACGCGGTAACTGCACGTCAGAATATCATCTCTAGATCGTATGTAATTAGAGACCCATACAGGTGATTGAAACGAACAGTGTTTCTGAGCACATGCTTAGCAACTTGACAACAGCCTTTTCATATTCTCGTGGTACGGTATCGAGGTCTGTGAGTGTAAGATTTAGTCAGCTAGTTCCGTTAAATCAAAGAGGCGCACTCAGGCAGTTAAACGACAGAGCCATGCAGTCGTGATTACTCATAGGGCATCAAAGAAACCAAAACTAAGTAGTCACTTGAAGTAAGCAGGGGAAGCAGTATTAAACAGCAAAAAGGGTCTCCACTTAATTCAAGCACGATACAAAACAACGCCCAGAATACACTCAGACGGCAAACAGTATTTTCTTCTTGGACTGACTGGATTGCTTTGAAGTTGCATTGCAAAGAAAGAACTTAGCTTCGCCTGTTTGTTAAGGCCATAAAAGGAGGCGAAATACTCAGACGTGTAATTAACTGACCAAGTCACTTCCGTTCGTGTTGTTCGCCTGTATGTTATCTTTATAAAATTACATTCCTGTTATCATTAGCCATCGGACATTGTCACTAAAATGCGTTCAATAGACGAACAGCCTGAAAAAAAAAAAGTTTTTTCGTGAATTCCAAGAGATCCTGTGGCCTTACGCCTATTAGGTCACTGATTCAAGACGCAATCTGTCGTAGTTGGTCTAGGCGTACAGGTTGCTGGTAGCCGAACGCATTCCGGATGGGGCAAAAGACGCAATAAAAGGGGCGTTATCATTGCTTGATGAATTTATTCAAGGCGATCACAACTTTACTTCGTACACTACAACAGATAGATCATTAGATAGCGCAATGATTTCCGCTTCACAGACTAAATGAAGATAAAATACAGCCTCCTAACGGTTAAGTACTGCTGCTCAGTCTATTGACACGGAAGAGTGTCAAATTGGCATAAACTACTCAAGTGAACTTTAAACGTTTACAGATCGATTAAGCAGTAAATGTTATTCCACCTGCACTGGCTTTCTCTTGATCTTGTTGAAGAATTGCAGTGCTTTTTACCTTCGAACCTGCAATGTTCGGTCACTTTGCTCCATCTGTGGAAGCTCCACAGATTAATCACCTTTACACATAGACCGGCCGCGTCTGCTAACTCCCCTTTGTATCCGATCGAGGACTTCATGCACGTTTGAAATCCGTTGGCGGATTGGGGAGTATACACATGCAGGTTATATTCTTCTTTGCCTCGATTAATCCCCTCCATTGAAATTTCTGGTAAGCCTTTTGTAGCGATACCTTCGACCATCCTCTAACAGTGGTGACCCACAGCACAAAGCTCTCTCTTCATGAATGATTGCAAAATCTCTGTCCAGACTAAACTTCACATGTTCGAGTTGAGTCTCAAACAGTTCATGCTCTTGAATATCTTCTAGACTGGGAACAAAGCGAAACTTGGGATACTTTCTTCGCTTCTTGAAACGGTGTCGGTTTCGTTTAGGGCTTTGCATCATACTCCTATCAATGGCTGCCAGATCTTCGTTGAAATTCCAGGCAGTTTTCTGGCCGTATTTGAAATCAAAATCGTAGAGTTTTGCCAAGCTAAGTTCCCTCATTGTTACTGGCATTTCTTCGGGAGCCACGGAATATGCTGTCGAGTCCTCGTAAAATGTTATTCTTTGGCGCATTTTTCAGTAATTCTCGTCTTTAAAACACGCTCGATCCTTCTGGTTCGTACGCTATTGAGTAACTGACGCAAGGAATCAATCTCATTGCTTTTACGCTCGTAGCTTTGGTGGGCCAGTATATTAATTTAAGCAAATAACAGGAACGTTCATTTATGTCCTTCTAAATAGCGCAATATTGAATGTGGTTAGTCAGTTGAGAGCCGGCTCGTAGGGAATGTCGATTGACTGCCAAATAATTCCTTATGAAGTGGGGCCTACAGCTCTTTTCAAAAACCTTCAAATCAGTGTCCTTTTGGAAATATTGACGTATTTAATGAATGCAGTTTAACATTCGGTGATAAGTTTTTCTTGAGACTGAATCACAGAACTACTCTCGAATTCTAGAAATCACCCTTTATCAATCGACGTAGGCGTTCGATTGTTTAACGTACAAGAAATGACTGGTTTGTGCGTAAACAATGCACCAACGCCGATCATAATTAATTGCTTTGTTTTGATTTTTTGGGAAAGGAAGGAAAAATGGGGGGTCATTCCAGTCCAAGATAGGATCCTTTATTCTCAGTTTGCTTGAGTCTTTCAATAAAACGAATTTTAATCAGTTAATTAAATAACACTTTTAACTCAGACAGTGTCTTAGTGGATGTTTCAGTCAGCCAAATTAGTCAGTGTTGAGAGTTTAATTATGAATGTCCACCCATTCTGAACTTGGAGAAGGCAACTTGGATAATTAAGCGTCGAAGCTGAAATCCAAGAGCCGACTAATAACGGTGACTTTTCCAGGCGTAATGTTTTTCAAATATTGCATGGTTTGACCAAAGCTAAGAACCGACTACCAGAAAACAACCTACTTGTCTACAAAGGTTGCCGATGAGTTCGGCGGCTGGAAAACACTAGTTTAATTCTGTAGTAGGCATACAGATCAACCACTTTAAGCTTCTTAAATCAGTACTCGCACGTTCGTGTTTAACTAACCGTTGGCAAAGTGCATAAACATTTCCGAATGCATGTCCTGAGACTTTTTGTCTTCTTATCAATCTATGTCAACAAAATGACATTCAGCTCATCACGAAAAATACATTGTATTTGTTTCAGGTTTAACCTTTTTTTTTTGGTCGTAACGTTTTTGAAAAATGGCCCCGTTATTGATTTAAATTCGTTTATCAGATAACATTGTTCTCACCAAAGGCAGAAGCGTTCAGTGGAAATAACAACAAGAAAAAAGAATCTACGTTGTACGTGCCTTTTTTTATTTTTAACGAAACAGTAATAATTGAAAAAATATCGGCTCATAATTTAAATAGTAATATCAGACTTAATGTAAAAGAACAGACCTACGAAGAAGTGATAAACTGATTGGTAGCTTGTTTCTTCAATCCTTATCACATAATTAAATGCAATTAAAGACACGCACACGACATTGCAACATGCTTATGCAGTGATGCACAAATCCTCGTGACACCAGGACGTTCGACTTGCCACCGAATATTGCAAAATGAAAGGACAGAAACGTGTTGCATTGTATTTTACTAAGTCTGCCAAATGTTTAGTGGCTTTGTTGTAAAGTAGCTAGAGCTTTTATACAACACATACGACAATATACTTGATCTGATAAGTCTGGATTCTTTTTTGAATACCCTCGTGGATCTATCAATGTTTTGACTGGCTGAGTCACGCTATGCTTGGGATGGTTTTTATTACTCGTACTATAAAACTAATAATTAAATTGGCGACCGTAAAGAGATCCAAAAGATGATGTTTCGAGTTTTTGCCCCACCGAAGAGCAACGAGGTGTAAGGCTAATTAAAAATCGACCCAACAGCTTTCAGCTTTGAATCTCTTTATTAATAAAGATACCCTTCAATTAAGGGGCCGTTTCTTTAGTCCAGGCAAGAAGGGAATTCTGAGCAAAACACTTAATATCAAGTTCTGTTACTTTGTCCCACGTATCCACTAAGAGGCTGCCTACTCTTTTAAGGGAGAGCTCAATGCATCAAGGTGAGTGGTATGCTGACAGGGTACTTTAATTTGGCAATGGACTCCCACATTATCACCGTGATAGAGGCTTGGTATCTGTTCACGTTTTAGGTGCTTTGCCACCTGCATACCACTATTCTGAACAGTACTTGTGGTGTGCAAGCCTAAAACGTGACTCAGTAATGATTCACTAACGGATCGGAAAAAGCCTTAGCAACCGCCGCCAACACTCGCGGCAGGTTCAGTTGCAAATTTCCATGAACCAGATTTTCGCTCATAAACGATTGAGTCACTGAGATAACAAGGTTATTGAATAGGGTAAAGAAAAGGAGAAATTAAGCTCAAGGCGCTGAAATTCGCCTGATGGAAAATATCACACAATATTCAAGTGGTGCTGCTAGAGTGCTTCCAATTGCACTGGCAAAAAACGTGAACTACTCGAACGACTGCCATAAGGAAGTGTGAGCGATATCATGCACGCCAAATGGAAAATGACTTTATAATTACACTGACTTTGATTTTGATGAGTATCTAAACGGCACAAGGCGCAGTTTATCTAAAGAAAGTATGGCTTGTTTTAACACTAATGCAAGAATTCCATGAGTCAGGGCCGAATCTCCTGAACCGCAAAAGAGAAAAGAGAATTGTGGGAATTCAGCGGAAGCGCTTTATCTCGCCATGATCCCGAAATGAAAGCAAATATCAGTGCAGGATTAAAAAAAGGCTATTTTAATCCATAGAAAATGGTAAAAGCTTGGATAGCAGCGACTCCGTGAAGTTGGCTTGTAAAGAGATACGTACTAATAAGAGATGGAAATATGAAAGCAGCGGTAAATTGACTGCATGGTATTTCCTTGTTTCCTCTCTGTGTTCGCAGCGCTGGTGGTGGGAGAGGAAAGGGTTTTGTGCGTACCACGAAATCAGATAAGTGGCACTTAGACACCAACCCCAACCACGCCCACTTGTTTCTTTGTCTTAGTTTGATTCTCGTTACCACCGCGGAGCCCTCTCCTTCCAGATTGATAGGCCTTTTCGTATACACTCAGTCGAAAGATCCTGCGGCAGATACTGAAAACTGGAAGCATAAATACCCTTATAACTCGCGAACTCTGAAGACTACAAGCAAAGACAATTGAAATTGATACTAAATGTTTCGTTTGAACGATATTAACTGCAAAAGCAAAATCACCCTAAGCAATATTAGCTGTTGCATGAGTAGGGATTCAATTTCCGCTTTAGCTCTTTAGTTGCCAGACTCATGCAAGTCAATGAAAACAACATTACTGACCACATGTTATAGTAAATTCAACAAGATGCATATCAGGGAACTGAAACAGTGTGCGTATCGGCTAGGTAGAATAACCTCTTTACCAAACTACATGACTCAAAGTTAAAAAAAAAAAGACTCTGTGAAGTTTCCGGCCGCTCGGCATCCCGAGCCGCTTCATAGCCAATATAATAGTCGAAGATGGATTTCACATCATTGCCGAGAGTAGAAGTCGTTGCATCATGAACTGTCAGGTTCTTTGTTGATGAAAGAACAACTGAATAACAATGGACACGCCAAACTCATCATGAATGAATGAATCATGAATCATGAATGTTTTAATACTTTCATTTCCATGGCAAACCTTAAATCATATCACTGCGCAGTTATGGATGTGTGTTCAACATGCTTCCATTTTGCAAAAACATGCGCGTCGCGGCAATTTCATCCCTAGCGTATTACCTCACGTCTAATTCTAAAAGTTGATCCATCTTTTCGTCAAATTAAGTAGTTTAGTGACACACTCGATCAGCTAGCTCCGCTTAACCAGCCATATTCACTCAAAGAATCTGACACAAAATACCATGAATTCAGTTCAATGCTGCCCGACAAAGCAATATTACGCAGCCAAGTGTCTTAACTGAAGCGTGAAGAAACCAACGCCCAGCATACCGGCTTGGAAAACAATATTTAAAATTTAATTGAATCGTTGCTTTTTCGTTGCAGTGGAAAACAATTTCCCCTATTTTCAGGCCTCAAACCAAAGAAACACTTCTTTAAATGGCGTCACTTCCCGTTTGTCTTCTTTGCCCGAGTCTTGCGTTCGCTGAGATTCCGCTTTTAAGTCGTCATACATTGATTTGGTGACTCAAATAGTTTCAAAAGGAAAATTATACGCGCCAAAAACACGCAAGCTATCGCGGCCAGTTGAGACAAGTCGGGATTTAATAGTCAGACTGACAGGAACGCATCTGGGGGAGGCGGAGAATGAATATAATACACAACTTCAGTTTTTTCCCTCGCTCAGCGATGAGTGATTTATTCTATCCAGTAGATTCCATACAATAACTTTTGATACACTTAACATTGAAAAAATACAGCTTGCCAGTATACTTAACAACGGTTAAATGTTGCAGCTGATCTATCGACATTGAAGTGTCTCAAAGTAATATAATCTATTCATGTAAACTTCATACAGGTGTAAACAATCCTGCGAAATCGATCACGACAGCCACTTTTGCACTTCACTTTTCAGTTCTTTTGATCTCGTAAAATTACACACTTGTCGAATAATGGAAACATTCAGTTTGCTTTCCGATCTCCTCTCCGTCAGATTGGGAGAAGTTACTGCCATGTCATCAACTGCCTTCGTAATGACTCCGAGAGAACTTCCTGTTGTATCGAGGGCGAATGCAACGGTTTTAAATCCGTGGATTGGAATGTATGGCCATCGAGGTCACATTCAATTCTTTCTGGTTTCGATTAGTCCTTTCCTCGTAAACTTCTCGCACGCTTTTTGTAGCGGTATCGTCGTCCATCATCTATCGATGGTGGCCCACAGCCTAAGGCTCTCTCTTCATGAATGGTGGCTAAGTCTTTGACCAGCTTAAACTTCACATGTTCGAATTGTGTTTCAAACAGTTCGTTTTCTTCAATAACTTCTAGACTGGGGGCAAAGTGAAACTTAGGATATTTTCTCCGCTTCTTGAACCGGCGCCTATTTCTTTTAGGCCTTTGCATCATACTCCGATCAATGGTTGCCAGATCTTGGTTGAAATCCGTAGCGGTTTTCTGACCGTATTTGAAATCAAAATCGTAAACTTTCGCCACGCTGAGTTCGTTCATGGTAACTGGCTCTTCATCTTGTAGAAAATGTGACGGCGAATCGTCGTGAAATGCTACCCTCTGACGCATTTTTATACAGCTTTCTTTCACTCTCAAAACAAGCTCCTTCTGGGTTGAAATGCTTTTCAACGACTGATGCGAGGCACTAATCTTATTGCTTTTATTACCGCCTGGAGCTTTGGCCGATATCAGCAAGCATCACCCGTTATTTTAAGCACATGATACAAAGGATAAGTTATGCAGTTTATGCGTTACTGAATGGGGCAATATAGCACGTGGTTTACAGCGTCGCGAAAAGAATGCGGCTCACTGACCCAAATAATTCCCTAAAGCTATGAAAGTGCGGAAGCTCTACAGATCGTACATGGGTAACTGTCGTCCTCAGCGATTGCAGTTCGAGCCGAAAAAACGTTAAAAGTGGGATTCTTTTCTTATCAAATAAAATGATAAACAAAGTGGCAAATCCTAGAAATGACGTTAGTTTACCGATCATGATGTAAGCAGTTAATTGTTCAGCGAATGAAAGAAATCGGTGATTTTTAATGACTTTTACGTAGATAATACATTCCCACAAGGCATAAGTGTTTTGTTTTTCTGCGGATTGCTGGAAAATGATTATTCGAAACCGAAACCTTCATTTTCCCTTGGGCCATTTTTTGAACGACGGTTAAACACTGATGCGGCCGCACAGTCAAGCCAATTGCATATTATTGTAAATATTGTACGGCTGTCAGCTCTTTCTATTTCGACTTCATTTATAATTCAAGCTGGCGGAATGCAAAAGAATTTCCCGAGCACAACATCAACGGAAATGCAGTTTCAAGAAAAATAAAGAACTATCGTGTTTTTAATCCTCATGAAGGATGTTCCGGTTTCCAAGAGTTTGTCGGACTGAAGTGTGACGTTGAATCCTATAATATTCGTTTCAGTCTTGTTTCTTGTTTCTTCTAATGACCCTCTATACACACGTAAACAGATCAGTGATCAATAAGAAAGAATCACAAAAGTAAAAATGGAAGACGAAAGAAGGAGAACATAATTGAATATTGACGGGGAAGCGTGCGCAGACGTTTCCAACTAATGGAAAAACAGTGTAGAAATGCTTCGATACCCATAAATAGACGAAGGCCGTTTCAGGCCGCATCAAAATCAAAAAGAGTTCATCACGCAGTTTTTAACCTGCTCAACAGCTTGAACTAGAATACGGTCTTTCACGCTTGCCTTTAAACATGCATAATAACAAACCGCATACAAAAACTGAAGTTTCACCGTGCAGGTAGCAGTCCTCCCTTTTTTAGTCCTCTTTTAGTCCACTCGGACGATACATTATGTAGAACTGGGGTCTTGCTTCAAGTAAAGTCAAGAACAGAGATTTATAAGTTACCCTTGATTAAGGTACCCTTGAAACACTGCGACTTTTCCAAAGGTTCTTTACACTGACATACGTAGTCTATGGGATCATGAATGAGATCTCAAGATCTGTATTACATTGGATACCTTCGGCTATGATGAAGCGAGTTATGTGCGCCGGCCTGCGCACGATTCGTAATTCTCCTGAGGCTACTCGTTCACATGACTGGAAGGCATCGGTTTCAGTATTCTTATACCAGTCTCTAGATGCAAACAGTACACATGATTGAACCGGTCTGGCTGGAACACCCATTCCCCGAGCAGCATCGGCTTACGTAATCCCTTACGAAGAGGAATGCGACGGTGAACAAACAAACAGTATACATGCTTATCACGTTCGTAAGTCTGCTAATTCTGCAGTTAACCTTGTTATTAATGCTTGTATGCTTTTAGCATTTGCAGGAAAGGCTGGCTCGCATGAAAATCACGCGATGCAGCGCTGAACTGAAGCTCGTTTACCACAGAATTAGTCGATTACGTAAGCCAAATTCGATTCAGAGAAACGGAAATTAACGCGCATGCGCAGTTGTTTTGAAATAAACCCACATGAATGCATGAAAAATATATTTTGTGATAAATGTATTTTGCGATATCATTTATAATGTCATCTGATTTTATCGATAAAAGCTTTCAAAAGGGATGCGACAACACAGATGATCAGATAAACCGTCAGTGTATTTTCTAAAATTAAGTGTTTAACCTTAATCATTTATTAGGTCATGGATTGCCGTGTAATATTGAATGTGTTTTGACGCGAATGGATACGAGAGGAATATCAGAAGGTATATATGCACCCATACCCGGTTTTGTTGACTATTTTGTTATACTACCGGGTGAATTGAGTTCAGTTGCTATGCGAAAATTATCGCTTGTCCCACTGTTTATCAGAAGGCGTTTCCATATCAACTTAACATGCCACTGAGCCTTTTAAGGCGGGGCCGTAGTCAGGGGAGGCCGTGCCCCCCCCCCATGTTTTTTGTCTTCCAAAAGTAAAAACATATATACAGGGATAAAAAGTTTCAATTAAAATTTCGTCTCCCAGAGGTTTCAAACAATAACAAGACGTGAATAGTTCAGAAAGGAATTATTCCTAATAACCTGTAAATATCCATTTCCCCAATTCAACCGTTTGCTTGACAACAAAAGCGATTAGAACCCACGAGAAATCGAAATGTGACAAAAATGTGACAAAATATGTGATACGCCTAAACCCCAAACCCTCTAATCTTGAAGTACAAGAAGCTACTTAAAAATCCTCGTGCCCCCTAGTTTTCAAGGCTTCCCGCCATCCTGTAAGGCGAAGAAGAAAACCTTGCCCGTATTCATCCATTCCAAGTTTTTCAGTTGTTATTCATTCTCACAGTTTCCTTTCGATCGCGGGTTTTGCACCCTACAAAGGTCTCCAGTTGAGCAGTAATGAACTCATATAAGTCAAGAGACACTGAAGAGACAATGGATGGAGAGCTTTGGTATATACTTTGGTACTTAAAAAGATTTAAAGTAACCACTGGTCACCGTAACAGCAACATCGCGAGGGCTTAAAATAAGGTGTCTGGATTGATGACAATCTATTTATTAAATTGCGAGGGCGATCGAGCCGGGTAGAGAAACAACTGGTGAACAGTACCGGAATTGCTGCACTGTTCCGTCTCCATATTAATTAACTATGGTCTCTCTCTCTCAAGACAAATATCATTATTTCACAAGTGCGTCTATATATAATGAATATATTATGTCGAGTTTATGGAGGGTTCAAACTAACCAGACTAGCAAGTTAAAACTTCGAGAAGTTAGAAATCAAACAACGTCCAATCAACGAGTACGCCTAGTTACATATGACACTCAATGTTGGCATCGGCATCAGTCAACTCAATGTTATGAACGTCTTAAAGGTACGAGAAGATGCCATCCCCCCTCCCCCCCCCTCCAAAAAAAAAAAGGAAAGAAAAAACAACAAGGCAATAAACAGCAAAGGAAAAGATATTACTTTGCAACTGAGTTGAAGCCGATTAATAACAGACAAAAGCAGTAGCCGCATTGCATTACGCCAGTGAGAGGTGTTTGCACCGTCTTAACTTACAAATTACAATAGCAAAGGATGGCTTTATTAAGCAGTTCCAATGTACAATCAGATAAAGCAATTTTCACGGATAGAAGAGAGAGTTATTGAGAAATTATTCTCAGTATCAGTAAGTCTCATGTTACCATACCAACACAGATCAATAATTGGCTGACTCTTGTTTCACTCGAATACGATCGGTGAGCTATGAGTATTATTCTTCTGGATTATTGTTAACTATGCGTGAAATGTTCTTTCTATCTTGAAGCCGACAGTACTTGGTAGTAGGGGTTAGGTTCGTTTAGGTGAAAGAATGCAGTTCTCGGAGGCAAAACAGATTTCTTAGCCGTTCAAAGAAACGAAAACTCCGCAAATGTAGTTTTGTTTTTCTCTTGATAACCCCATGACTCCACGCCCATAAACTTACCCAGCATTAGCCTCAAGATTGGATCATGGAGAGTTCAACATTTTTGACAGCTTTCAGGAAAATTGAGCCTCATATGAAAGGAGGAGTTGAGAGACCAACGGCTCGCTGTGACGTTCGTTTGAACCACTTTCATCCGACCAGGATTTATGCAGTTTACGTACAGCGGCGACTTTTCACCATTGAAGTAATCACTCAGTTTCAACATTTCTCAACATTTCTGGGCAACGTTAAGGGGAAAAGGCACTGAAACCTTACCTTCCTTGCACGCTTCCCGTTTGGGCTTCGAAATATGGCGGTATCCGGCTTCTTGTTATTTCGAAGGGACGACCGCTTGCCAAATGTACTTTCGCAGGAGGATCCATTCTCCAAAGAAACGTTCATTCGAATGAATATTTATCCCTGGGGCGTAGCCAGCCTATAGGCCCCTAGACCCGGGCCCTACAGTTTTTTTCAGCCCCCTTGGCTTTTTTAATGTGACTTTTACAAATATTGAAACTGCAAAATATTTTATGATGCGACCTTGCGGAGGGACCGAGCCTACGGCAAGTCAAAAAGCTGGCTACGCCCCTGTATCTTGATCTGTGTCCATGTGATTTGTGGGTTCTTTAGATTCAAAATTTTCCATGGGAAAGGGACAAAAATTTATTTGAACTATTTAACAATTAGACTACTAGTTTGAGTTCTGTATGGGTCAACTGCAACGAGGCGCTTTGCACCGAGCGAGCTGACCGTTTGACACATTAGGTAAAACCAGAAGGAGTAGTTGAAATCCACTCACACTACCTTCGAATTTATTCCAATTTTTCAGTCTTGATTTTAAGATTTGAAGAAGCCGCCATTATTTCGCTATAACGCCGACTTTTTCGCTCCTTATTATCCCGTGGCGGATCCAGAGTTTGAGGTGAGGGAGAGGCCCGATTTATGAAATATTTATTTAATATTTATTTATATTTTTTTGCCCTTTTAACGTTTTTGGCGTTTTTCTCGATTTTGAGGCAGCTTTATTATAACTAAAAGATACTTTTGGTCCAGAAATGCCGTAAAACCTGTTTCTTTGTGGTGGAATCCAGGATTATGCAAATTACTGTTGCTAAAATATTAATAGAACGAGAATAATAATAATGTTATTAATATTATTATTATCTGATAAAAGTTTAGTTACACATAAGCAAGTAAAAACTAACGTTTCGGTGTTATCATGACGCCATTGTCAAGGTAAATGGAAAAGAAAGTGTTATGCGAGAGGAATGGTTGACTAAATTGACACGATAAAGCTTTAGTCTCCCATAACACTTCCTTTTCCATTTACCTTGACAATGGCATCATGATGACACCGAAATGTCAGTTTTTCACGTTAGTTTTTGACTTATTTGTGAATAATAATGATAATAATTTTATTGATCAACAGTAAAAGAAAATACTTACACTAAATTTAGTAACTATCAATTACAAATTTAAAAAGACTACAGTACTAAAAGCGGGATGATAAGAAAAGTCTAGTTTAAAAATTGCACATATAAACTGAATAATAATAACAATCGAAGATTTACAGTGTGATAAAATCTAAAAGTATCTAAAACTATCTAGAAAAGCGAAAGGCAAATGGCAAAACTAAAACCCTATAATATATCAGTATTATTATTATTATTATTATTACTAATTAATATTCACAATGCTTGCTGTAAATTAGCCACTATTCCCAGTATTCATTCCTGCCATGCAACACAGATGTTTTCATGGGTACGTGACCCATGGGCCGCTCAAAAGTATAACCAAATGAAAAGCTTAATTAGTTAGCTAAGGTTGTCACAGTTTTGCATCAGGAATGAATACCTAATAACTCGTCCCCTCTTTGTCGTATCTTTGTTCCCAAACTGCCGGGCACTGGATAAGAGAAAATTTCTTCCAGTCGGTTCATGCACCATTACTTTGGTCACTGTATACAGAGTGTGCACGGTTACAGCAGCGCCCTCAAAAATTGTTTGGCTCATATACATTGAACTTCGATGATGAACTTTACAATAATATCATTAAAGAATTCCTATTTGCGTGCACGTTTTTCTGTTTTCCAAAACCACAACTGATAACTACTTTGAAATTCGCACGGACATGTTGTTTTCAATGAGGCTTCATAGCCGTGATCATGAAGGGGATGGGATCTTGAGGTTTAGGGGGAGATATTTTGAATGAGTGATTAGGAGAGAATGGTGAAAGGGCAGCTGCAAATTAAAGGATACGCTGTTCAAGTAGCTGTGGATAAGCTGCTTGAAATACGGCACATCTGCAAAATACGCAAACGTGGACTGGCTCGGGTCCTTTGCAAGGTATGTTCTTGGACGAGCAGGAGGCAAAAGTAACAGGGATGAAATTAATCCGAAAGAATTCCGAATGAGCCAAGGCTTTCAATTAAACAAATTTAAAACATTAGCGTATTACTCAATCGGATTTCCGCTTTTCAAATGACCTGCAGGACTCTTGTCGACAAAGGCGCCGATGGCTGCTCACGACAATACCACCTCCAGCAGTAAAAGGGGTTGATTTAACTTTTTACCTCTAAATAGAAATTGTTTAGAGAAATATCTGTTATAGAACCCTGAATGGCGTCTTCTCTTCTTTTCCTCTCTTTTTGCCGTTCAGAAAGCATCTTCGCAAGAGGAGTCACCCCTTGAATCAGAGAGTGGAGATAGCGGAGGAAGGAGAACGGCTTTTTCATGTTTGCTAGCCAAGTCTACCCTATGCTACAATTAAAATCTCTTTCCGGGTCTTTGGCCTCACACTGGAATCCAGACACAATCTTACTTGTGCTGTTACTTTCTCATTCAGTGAAATGCAGTGCTCGTTAAAGCACTTTCTTGTCTCTTTTATATTCTCTTGTTTTGTTTTGAAGACACCGGGCTAAGTGACTGAAGTAAGTAAAGAAAATAACTCCACGATAAATATTCATTGTTTACAATATGTGAGCTCTGTCAAATCCTGATCAGTAAATATCACACCCAAATGTAACTCCATTTTCGGTAGTAAAACGCGTGATAAAAATGATTCCGGAGTTTCACCCCAGAAGGAGTTAAAATATTACTTCCATAACACTGACGAACTCAACCCTATTCATCGGTCACTATGTTAATAGGAAGTGCTTGGGTGTACATGTATCTAGGCGCAAAACTGGGCAAATTTCCTTGGAAAATGTACCTGTTCAATCAACAGTGCAACGAAGTAAACACTAGAATTTATAGTACGGAACCATGCCGCATATGTGAAATAATGAAATGAATAGTTACGCTTTGCAAAGTTTAGTGGATTTCTGCCAGCTACGCGCGAGTAATATGCAACTGCAAGTATTCCCCCGCACCTAAAATTTTCGTCTCCTTTGGACCGCGGTTTTCTTTTTCGCAGGCGTGTGCCGTTTCTTTGCTTTTCCTAGATCTTCGAGGACAGCAAGCCCATATCTTTACTGTACCATACAAAGTCAGGGAAATTATCCACGAGAAAACATGAAAAAGTCAGTGAACTTTTAACACTTAACCTCAGCCCCTGCTGTTCCACGGTTGATAAGCTTGCCCCGAAAATCAAATTCTTCGATATCTTATTTCGAGGGGATGGGCGCGCTTAAGTATCCCAATACGCTGTAAAACCACTCAATTTTATCCTTTGTAGTGCGCATCAGCGCATCAGTTTGCCCAAGACATTAAAAGAATAAATAAATAAAAAGCATGACCGAAGTTTTTAATTCCACAAACGAGGATATTTTTCATCATGCGCGATATATATGCAGACGTCATCGTGGAGTCACGAGATTCCCTGAAAAACGCTACAACAGCAATTGTTGTCGCAACAAATGCAAAAGAGCCAAGCGTTTTGTGAAAGCTCTGAACTGAGCTTAGTGGGCGAACGCCCTTTTACAACCTAGACATATCCTACACAAGTCAGACCTCTCCATAGCAAATGATGGTATTCAAATTTTTCATAGGGCAAATATCAGAGAGGGGTGACGTTCAGTCAGGATTGACTTGAAATTATCATGGATCATCTCAAAGCGACCGAATACGCAAAGGAACGACGATTTAATTCATTTCAATTCTTTTAATGTTTCAAATACCTTGATGTTAAAATGATATTGTCACAATTCCCCTTAAAAAGCTATACTTTGCAACTTTACACTGCTTCGTCCAAAATGCGATTTGTTAAGGCTACACTTTCCATGTTGGCAGCCTAAGGTGTTTTAAAGCGAAACGAATTGAGTTTACAAAGTAAACCAGGAGAGCAAAGGCTAATTTTTAACAACAAGTATCACTGAAAACAGTTGGTGTTTTCGCTGTTGCTGATGCTTCTCTTTCATATTTATTTTTGTCGAGGTTTATATTTTGTCACCAGTTCCTCGGATCTAACAGCGTCACTACACGAAAGTTACATTTTACCTTTCAAGTTAACACTGTTCATTCGCGGGGCTGTGATTTCAGTTTTCTTGCTGCGGTGTTCGTTTCTTTCTTGATTTACACATTTTACAGTTCATCGCGCGTGAATCTGTTTACGACGCAGCTGATGAAACCAAAAAACTTCCCAGCTCGTTGTTGATTGCAACAACGATTGTTTATTTCATCATCCGCCTTTCCGCTCTCTTCATCTATTACAATCCTTAAAACTGTTCCTTTTGCCGAGTCATGGCAAGGATTATCTTCATCTTAAAGGATTCTTGTTCCCTGACAAACAACACGAACATCCATTCGCGAAGCCCAACGTCAACACCGCCACTGCCGGCGAAGGTTTACTAAAGCCCGTACAAGAGGGTCTGAGTTTGGCCAGATAGGGTCATTTTGACGTCCTTTATCTTCGCGAACTTCGTTTGTGACGATGACGGCGCCCTTCTTCCTTGACTGACATGCCACAACTCAGTGCTCGCTCTCTGTGAATGGCCGCCAAATCTTTCTTCTCCTCAACAATATTCTCGGATGTTTCAAACAGTTCGTTTTCCTTAATGTCCTCCAGGCTGGGCACAAATCCAAACCTGGGATACTTCCGTCGCTTTATGATCCTGCGACGGCGAACCACTGCCTTGGGACCTTGCATCATGCTGTGGTCGATGGCTGCAAGATCTTCGTAGAAATCCAGAGCGGATTTGCGGCCATATTTAAAGTCGAAATCGTAGGCTTTAGCCACATTCAAATCCATCATGGCGAGTGGTCTATCATCATGGTGAAGACAGACCGGTGGTGGGTCTTCTCGGAATGGTTCTGTTTTGCACATAACGTCAAAATCTTCTCTTAACTTTGGATCAACGTCTGTCCACTTCGAATGCTCTATCACAACTGAAAGAAGATGATAATTAGATTTCTTTTACACCCACACTGCGTACGTGCTCGCAATCTTAACTAGGTATACAATTTCAACATAACAATCAATTATTCATTGATACGGCTAACCGCGAGCCAATCAGATCGCGAGCTGTTGATGTTCCGTGCTATTTACTTTCTCCAATAACAATGAAACACAATAACATCACATCGTTCGAATGACCCACAAAACAACAGAGGTCAGCCTATTTTTTTCTCGTATTACTATTTTCGTTTTCGGACGATAAAGAAAACTAACACACGAAAAAGTAGCCGAGACATGCAATGCTCGAGAAACATTGCCCCGTTTTTTCACCTGATATCAAACGAGCGCAAATTCATTGCAGCAGTTTTAAGAAGCGTGCTTCGTGCTTTGTGATTAGATATACAGAACGTGCTCTTGGTCCTTTTGTTTTTTGATTGACAGGTGACAAAATGGGTTCTTTTAGCATCATTGCTCCATTGGACACTTTGAAGTACGTGAGTTACACGTTTTATTCACGAAAACGTCTCTGCAAATTTTTAAATTTGATAGTCCGTAAAAAAATGTGACAGGTGTTGGGATTTCTTTTTTTCGTCGATGACACGTTTTGAAATCAGTACATGTCAACAAACTGGAAAAAACTGGGTCACCGGCGACTCTCGGACCAATATAAACAAGCACATCTTGACAATTTGATCTCCGTCCGATCTTGCAAACCCGCGCTGATAAAACACTTTCCAAGTTACCATTACAGCACATATCACGGCAGTGTTATCAGTTTAGCAGTAAGAGTTTAAATTAAAGCAGTAATGCGTAAAATCTCTCTCAGTTGTGTCGAAGATTGACAAATCGCACGTTTTAACCGGACCTCTTTATCACAGATACCGTGGAAAGCAATGATAAAATTGAGGTTACAACTTTTTATGGAAGCAAGAAGCCTGACACTTTTTTTAATCCCAGCTAAGGACTGTGAGTAGCAGGAAACCTGTTTTAATGATTAAGTCAGTTTTTATGAACAGGCGATCACAGAAGAACACAAAGGAATCGGAAATTTGTGGCCATTGAGGGTGCACTAAGCGCTAAAGGAATGTCACGCGCTTGCGCATATCACAAATTTGTAAATAGAAAATATTTGTTCTGAAAACACCAGCTAACACTTGAAAAGGATTACAATACACAAATCCAAAGCGCGATTAATTAATCAATCCGAGAACATGCCATTTGATTTAGAGAAAATCCAACATTTTCTCATTGATTTGAACTTTGTCGCCGAGTAGAACGAAGTACAAAAGTAGCATATTGGGCGATTGCACAATTTCCTTGGCGTCACGTCACTGTCACGTACAATGGGAAACACTGATTTCCTTCGCGTCAGGTATTTTCACAATCGATGAACTGCATGACGAACAGGATTATAGAGCTTCAAAAGTTGCCCGCAATGGTACAGTCAAATAGGTTTCTTTCGGAGCACAATTGTCCGGCTGTTCAGTAAGCCCAATCGTGATTAAAAGCTAAGAAGACAGTTGTCATCAGATGCTGTTTAAAATGAAATGTTTCTTCATAAAATTATTGTATCATTTGCTTCTATCACCGCCCACTGGGCACGATTATTTATTCACACCAATTGCGCTTGGTAGTAGTCTACACAAAATTCAATCTTTGAATTGCCACAAAGGTCATTTGAAAGGCAACCGACAATGAAAGAAACACACGTTTGTTAACCGGTGGGTATGCCGAAAGATCGGTCTGAACAGCCGAACCAGATATAGGGAAGTCTTTCCGCTAAAAGGAAGTAAAAACAGAGCTCAGTGTCACCACAAAGGAATCCCCCTATACAAAAACGTGATTCCGCGTTCAGAATGTCAACAAACCACTAAACTTGCCGGTTTACCTATTCAAATCATATGTATAGTTTTTGGTTTATTCCAGTACACTTCCAGTACCTCCATTACCTAACTCTGGTAATCTGAAATACTTCAAAGCGATATTGGAAAAAACGCGAAGCTGTTCGCTTTCAAACTTGAGTATTGTTTTAAAGCTGAAGATCAATATTTGTACAAAAGTTTTTTGTCGATGATGTTCAGCAATAAGGAAGCGTAACTGAATCAAACTGCCATCAAATGTAAAACGATGTTCAGTTACCACCAGCTCAACTTCCTGGTTTCCTAAATGTCCCAGAGCAAATAGGGATGTTTTCCTTTCTTTAATTACAAGAACGTGGAGAATATTCCATCGAATCCTGAAGATGATGGATTTAAAACTGTATAATTGACTTCTACAGCAAAAAAGGAACATGTGAAAAACTCATCATGGTAAAACTGCATACTATCAGAGGCTCAGAAAACCGGCAGTTATTACAATGCCCGGTGGTGGTTACCCGGTGGTGGTGACCCTGTGGTCGTGAGTGGAGGCTCAAAACCGCCCTAAAAGCCGGCAGATTTACGAAAATGATGTGACTTTCCTTCGAAAATAACCGACAAGAAAACAAAGTTGTTCAATGAGAAACTGATTAATGCTCTTTCACAAGGCGAATTTGTAGCTTGCTCAGTGTTGTCAAAGGCGCGAAATTCGGGTTTATTGAGGTAGGTAAATTTACGTTCTCCTAACGTTGGGATTTGTTTAATTAAATTATTAGACAAGTAATATAGAACATTGTAACTCTGATTTTTGGTACAATAAATGTCTAAAGAATACGCTTTATCGTGGTATAAGCGATTTTGTTCTGTGCCTTGTTAGTCTTGAAAAACCTGAGTTCATCATGCACCGAACACTTCAATGCTCGCCTGCCTTTCCCAAACAGGACAAATGAAGAGATCATTTTAAGAGAACGATCTACTTTTTTAGCTCAAATAGTACCTCCCTAATTTCTTCAATTTATATTATACAAAGAGGATTTCAAGCCAGTCAGTCTTCTACTCCTATTTGGAATATATCTGCGTACCACTGGAGGCACATGCGACTATCTGGACACGTGAACATAACATACAGGTAATTAACTTCACCACAAATCAGTTCTGGATCCTGTTTTAGGAATAATATATTTCCAAGAAATGGAAAGAATAGGTGAAACATCACTCAAAACGTTTTGCTTATGTGTTATCTTCATGATAAGGTTTTTTCAGTCTCTGTTCCTCGTGACTTAAAGCTGGAGATTCAAATGAGTTCAAAAGAAATGATATGGCACCGGAACATTGACTGCAGGTTCAACGCGATATCATTGTTCTAAATCGAGTAATAGGTGGTATCAGCCGTGAATGAACTCATAAAGCCAGATCACTTTTGACAATATAATACCGATATTTTGATGAGCTGTAAGATTTAAGAGGATACGATGTATACGGCTGGATGAAGTGAAGGACAAAAGTGTGAAAATGTTCTTCGTTTTATTAAGTTACCCATCTTACTTTCTTTTTTTCTTTAAGGGCTTGCCATTGGCTTGCTTGAAGTGGAACTGATGTCTTAATAAAGTTTTTTCACTTATGAGTTGTAGCAAGATGATACTCAAGCCAGTGCAACTTAAAAACAGCGGCTACGTGAGTTAACTAGAAAGAGTTAATAAAAAACTTGGCACTAAAAAATATTTTTAGGTCCCGAAAAAGTTTACGGGTCCGAATAGGAATTTGTAAAGCTGCGACACGCGTATCGGGCTTCTGAAAATCTGGTCTTTTAACAAGCTTTGAACATAAGAGAATTAAACTGAAGGTAAACTAATTTCAAACTGTCATGGCTTACAACGTCTTCTTTTCAAAATGCGGAAGGAATTATAGCACTCAAAAGACACCCGAAAAGTTTCGAGGGGCTTTCGAGAGATGGGTCCCCGGCTGCTGGAGAAGGAATCTATAGCTGTATCAGTGTCTTTATAAATGGGCTATAACAATGCATTCGTTACATCAAGCAATTCACTAAGAAGTAAAAACAACTCTCAGCTATTCCGTCCACGTGGAAACAGACTGAGCTACAGCTATATAAGGATGCCAAAACGAAGCTGGGAAAAAAAGCACACCGATCACGATCAGCACGGGACAACAAATCTATCTCGCTGCCGGTGTGCAGTCAAAACCAAGGTAAGAAAATAGGCACCCTTCGCAAATGAGACTTCATGAAACAAGTGGCTTCTAGTTTATTAGCTTTTTCTTCCATTGATTTATGACGCCTGTGAGGATGGACGAAATTCTCGACTATCTGCCAAAGTGGAGAAAACAATCATCGCAAGCGCGCACATGTATTTGACGTTCGAATGATCTAGCGAGCTTTTACCTTTCCCGGAAATTTTCTGACATGATTAATGCATAGGGTGACCGAATTGCGGTCGTGGCATGCGAACAGAGATGTAAAACATAAATAAAAACCTAGTAATACGAGAAAATATTGTCTTCTTATGACCGAACAAATATACAGACAGAGTATATTTGAAACCTACCTCTCATCACTTTAAAATCCTCAACGAGCGTAGTTGTAGACGCAAGCTATGAAACCAGAAAATCGGTAAATTGCTAAAAATTCCGTAAAAGATTGCCAGGACGAGCACAGACTTACCCGGGGACTTAAGTACAGGCTAGGACCTGCGTTAAATTTGTACATTGTAGTAGATACTAAACCCTGTATTATTTTGTTTGGCACTCCAATTGAATTAACAATCGCTAGGCTAAAATAGAAAGGAAAGAGTATTTTTTCTTTTTGAAGCACTATCCTTGAAATTCAATGGTCTGCTGTTCTCGGTTAAAAAGCATGAGTAACTACAATATTTCTTGCTTATTTAGAAAAAGCTCGTCCAGACTAGATGCAGCTTAACAGGAATTCAACGTGGAATGAAAAGCAGGAAAACAATCACCTTTTTTTCTCCAGAACTTAGAGCCCTTCCTGGAGGTATTCAGCTGTTATGTGGAAGGAATGAAAATGCGAAGACTGGAATGCTGTCAATGATATTTATAAACATAGACGATCGCCGACGATACAGCTTTGGGAGGCAGTCGTCAGGTGTCGAATGCAAATGAGTTGATACCTTGCGAAAAGCGTGAACTTACTAACTGACCACCAAATGCACGTGAAATTGAAAACGTCACTTCTTGCCTTTGCAAATGTCGCTAAGGCAGCATGGTTGCATAGAGCCGTCTGTGTGTGTGTGTGTGTGTGTGTGTGTGTGTGTGTGTGTGTGTGTGTGTGTGGGTGTCAAACTACAACACAGCACTAATCAGGTAAATTTCCATTTTGGCAAAACTGGCAAATCTTTGTTCTCAGTGCTGTAACGGTCTGATGCTCTATCGGGATGACAGCTTTGCCGGAACGAGCGCTTTGCAACCGTAAGATTGGATTGGTATTTTAATTGACAGGGGGCGATTCTGTATTGCAAACAAAAAAATAATAATAAATAAATAATAATAAAAGAAAAGAAAATGATAATAAAAAAATTAATTAAAACAAACAGACAAATTGAAGGGCTCAGAACTCGGTTTGTAACTGATCCAGTTGTCTGACCTTGTCTGAGAAGTCGCTTTTTTGTTTTGGTCAAAGTACTTTAAAAATGACCTGAGACACTCAGCAGTTCTTTGTCAGTTGCAGCTCTACAGGAGCTCTATTCTAGGTTCCGCACCCGTTGTGTCTGGTTTATGTTCATTTTGGTCCATCATATTTTGAACCTATCCTAAGAGCCGTTTTATGCAATAGCTACGAAATACTGACCTTTAGTAAGGCCAACGAGGAAGCTCGAAGTGTTTCCAATTAATCCATCACTTACCAAGATCTGACTGGCCCGCAGGTTTTTCATGTGATGTTTATTCATAAATTGTATTTAAAAACGTGATGTCTGGTCGGGAAAAAACGTGAGGTCGTTCCTCTATCCAGAAAAAGAGCATGTCAACACGACCGCTTTTATGTCTCGAAAAAGTAGATGTTTGTCTTTACTTAAAAATGTGAAAAGAAAAATAGGAACAGTTTTTGCCCACTAGAATTTCTGATGAGGTTGATTATTGAAAGATGGGAATGTGAAACGGCTGTCAAGGACATAAGACATATATTTAAAGGAAGAGAGAAAGAGAGCAGGAAAGAACAAAAAATGGTTCAGTGTAATTCAGCGGATCCGTCTCTATAATTTTGCGCACCTCAAGATTCTGTTCCGCGAAAATCGATTCTGAGAGAAAGTTGATCTATTCCGTCCAATTTAGCAACTTCATGACACTTTTCAACGGAGGGGCCTTGGCATCATGTAAACACCGGCAAAAAAGTAAACGTAAAGTTGAACGTATCAAGTAATGGTATTTTCCTACAGGATTGAAATAGGAATAAAGTTTTAATTTAAAATGGAGAAGAGGATTAGCAAAGGCTGAAATCTAAAACACTTTATTTTTTTGTTTTCTGCGAACACTAACCTATAACCTGACCACAAACTGTAAAACTGACTACTGGCAAGGTTATCACACCTCGTCCTTTGTGATCGAAAAATAAATATATTTCCTCCGCGCTCTAACTGGACTATTAGATACACGTCAACTAAAGAGATTAACAAGGTTATTAACGATAACTAAGAACGACAATCATACCCTATAAATTTCGCTTGGGATGAAACTCAAGACTTCTTTCATTCCCCAAAATGTTATTACACTATTACGGGTGAATATAAGGTTATGGATTTTGGTTTCAATCAATGTGAGGGACTAAATGTTTACCAGAAGAGGCGGCTTCAATATACAAAACTATTCGAGTTATGGAAAAATCGGAATTAAATAGGATTTTAAAAATCTGCCAGTTTTCTTTCCTTTTGCTTTAAGACTGATTGAGAATTGTTTAGAAGAGATTCTTCGCACGTTCATAATTACAGTGGAACCTCCAGTAAGCGGACCGCAGGAGCAGTGCGTGAAGATAGCAACAGAAGGATGCATGGTATACTGACCTCAGTTGTTCGAGAGGTGAATAATGCTATCAACCGGATAAATCACTATCCGTACGCGCTAGCAAAACCAATTGAGTTATCCACTGGATAGTGATTTATGCCGTGGATAGCGCTACCGAACCACTAGCCAGGGCTGTTTTTGCTAATGAGATGCTTGTTCAGAAATACAGTGTTCCTGCTTGCTCGCACATGCCGAGATTAACTACAGGAATAGCGGACTTTGGATTGAGGAGAAAATTCACAATGCGATAAGTAAGACGCACTGTAAACCTGTCTTGGAGGCTGTTTGTTCGCTCAAGAGAGGCTTCACTAGTCCCTGGATCGATCTCGTTAAAAGCGTCTGCTTCCGCACGCTTGAGGTGTTCGCTTGCAGGAGGTTGTAAATGCAGATTTTTTCTGCCGAAATCCCTGACAGCTAAGTAAACACTTTGGCGAAACAAAAGAGAGAATCAGTTCTGTAAACCGAACCTCAGCTGAAGAATAACATCGCCAAGAACAATTTAAAAAATTGCGATATTCTAGCGTGGACGAATGACTCTCTTGAAATAGCTTTTGTTTTTCTAACCGAACCATCGCAAAGAATTAACAATGGATGTGGTATTGAGGAGTTGTCGGTAGAAAAGATTCTTCTATTTAAATCAGAGACGAGATGTCATCCATGCACCTCACTCAATTTTAGCCCCAACATCTCCGTCATATTTCCCCCCCTAATTTACAGCTGTGTGCGTGGTGCAATTTCTCATCTTGTCGCCTGCCTTGCGATGTCGTGTAACCTCTGCACTATTGTTTTAAAGTGGTTGGCCTTCGTCTTGGAAACACGAGTTCTACTGGAAATTTCTCGTCTCTGTTTCGTGTCTGCAAGTAGCAAACAATAAAATTAGTAACTTTGTAAGCCAAAGAATATAAAAATACTGTAAAAACGAGAATATTTTTTGTACACGCACTTCAGTCATATAATTTTTTTGGCCAGTTGACAACAGCGCCGAACATTTCATCCTGAATACTTGGCAGATTGGAAGCACAAATGCCTTGCAGGCCACAGAACATTTAGTAAAGCAAGTATTTTTAAGGAAAGATGGTAGCTCCCGATGTTCAGATTGCGAGGAGCGGAGAAAATCGGCGATTTTCAATTCGAACAGTTTCAGTAATAGCATCCCGGCTGCATTTCAGTAGCAATGATTACAGACTGCCGGGTGCTTTCTGCTTCCGGCAATAATCAACAAGGTCCGTTTGATCATATTCTCACTTACTTTGACCGCAGGTTTCGTTGCATTGCTGTAGAGAGTCGAATCTGTTCTCGTTACCAAGGCAGCTGTAGTACTTAAACTGCTGGCACGTGTTGGTAGCGGAGTTGAAGAAATACTTCAGAACTTCGGTGCCGCATTTGTTGTTCCTCCAAACATTTGCACAAATGGAATCCCCATCACCTGTGCGATAAACAGAAAAAAAATGCAGTTAGGTTCAAGAGCGCTAGATAGAGCGATCGTCCCACCTCTGAGACGGTTCACCACTAAATATGCGCTTAACATGCGAGTAAGCTTACACAGGAGGTTCTTTTCAAACAAATCTGCGTAGCTCTGTTGTTTAAATGATCACAGGAGCAGTTATTCTCAAACATATCTGCGTAGCTCTGTCACACTCCGTATACGATCATCATCGATTTACTCCACTTTGGACAGCGCAATAAACGGCACCACAGAAAAACAATGCTCAGTTACATCTTTCAGTTAAAAGGTAACCCTTCGATTTCATATACAGACTCAACAATTGTGTGCCGGTTTCCCTGGTGCGAGAACCTGACAAGTTTTTCTTTGCTTTCTCAACTATTGTTTGTTTGTTTGTTTGTTTGTTTTTTCAGTTCATCGATTTAGTTCTTTTGTGTTAGGTAATCCGTGAGTTTCACAGGATCTTACACCAAAGATGAGGATTTACGTTTCTTTGTTTCGTTAGCCCGTGTTAGGGCTTGGTTATTGTTTCATGTTTTTTTTTTTTTGCTCCTTTGACGGTTTTATTTGTGTTACGTCATCCGTGAGCTTCACAGATATTTGCACCGAGGATGAGCCAAGGATGAGCTAAACAACTGCAGAACATTTTTGCAAGACAAGTCTTGATATATGGATTAAGTCTATGGCGGCTCGTAATTTAGTTCAATGTCTTTTCTTGAGGTTTAATAAACAATAAAAATAATAATAAACTTAATAAATAATAATACAAACGACAAATACAGAACCTTTTAAGCAGCCGAATTGTCCCTTATGATATTTGGACTGTTAGTACTTCTCTCTGAGGAACCTATTTCCCTGAAGACGGACACATTTCCGGCGTTCAATACTCATTGACCATGTATGAAATTCTTAGGCAAGCTATACTGGATGAAGAACAAAGCCTAGAACTTATAAATACACTCAAGATAACAGAGGTTTAGACGATATGAAGGAAACAATATCTGTTGTTATATTGCGACACTGCATTCCTAAGTATAAAAAATTAGGCCAAGTCGTGCGAGATAGCACGCACTGTTAAAACACTCCTTAACTTGTGGACGAAACAACCTACTTCCCCGTATGCACGCAACGCCAAAAAGAGCAACGCAGTGACTGTTTGGTAGGAAATCACGAATCCTAGATGCTTAGCTTTGAATAAAAGCACCGGCCTGCATCCAGACTCCCATTTGTAGGTCTTAGTTCTTCGAAAATACTTCACTATTTCAAAATAACCCGTGTTTCATGTTATGGGACGTGAATTGACGACTTCCCCCTCGTGACCGGTCAAATTTTAAACTCAGCACCAACTCGAACCAAGAGATCAGTAAAGCAAGGAGAGTCAAGCAAAACACATTAGTTGTATTTTAAATATATAACAGATTGTTTTGAAGTGATTGATGCGTGTGTGCAAAGTGGAATGTTAGCAATATCAAAATGGTCTGTAAGAACAATTCAAACTGAACTGAACCATTTTCAAAACTGCATCCGACGACTGAAATAACTGACCTTATTAATTGAACCAGTAAATTTACGTAGAAAAAGTCTGCAAATAAACTTAATATTCCTGTCACACGATCGTACAAGTCATTTGTTCTGCACACCTTGTCATGTTTCTCTGGAGATCGATGCGAAACAAAGGGACGTTTTGTTTTTGTTCCAGTGGACCATATTTCAGTGACTGGATTCCTTAAATTCTTACATCAGCCGATCGACATTCTCTAATATCATGTCGTGAAAAGTAATACAACTTGAATGCATGGCAATATTTGAAATTGGTCATGTAGTAAGAAGTCGATTAAATGGAATGAACTCATTTTAACTCAAATTAAACAAAGCAAATTTCTATTTATTTATCTGCGTTTCACCACCAATGCAGGTGGTGGAGATCACACAACAGAGTAAAGCCCCAACTGATAGTGTGCTCTTTCCAAGGCCGGAGACCACAACACCGGGATCTAAGTCCCCTCTGTACTCTTCGCGAACAGTCTGTGGCTTCTCTAACGTCCCACGGGGTTATTTACGAACTAGGGTTGTGAGACGGGACCTACAGTGTATCGTCCTTATTCGAAAAGACTAGACAGTCCAAGCATTTGCAGATGTCATTGCGAAGGCAGGCAGCACTTTCTCCTAGTTATTTAAAGACCCTGAGTTGAGTGATGGTTCGAACCCACGACCGCCCGCACGATACTCCCGTGCTCTACCGACTGAGCTAAATGTGTTAGAAGGAGACTTGCTACAAACAATAACAAAATCTCAAGCAGTCATTCGGGTCTCACAAGCTTTCCAACATCAGGGGCTTGCATAAAATCACGTGACGATCATACTTTCACATCATGCGCGCATCCAATCCAAAGTTCAAATTTTCCAACAAGGAGCACTGCGGCATATATGACGAAAGACTACTGTCGATCGTTTCCTGCACGAAGACTTAAAAAAATAATCAAAAAACACGAAAATGCATGATAAACATTAAAATGAGCGGTACTCACGGAAAAACAGCCAAACAAGCAATCAAACAAGCAAAAAGAAAACTACTAAAAACAAAAATCAAGTGTGAATTGAATAAAATCTTATTTCCAGTCTTTGCACAGGACGTGATCGGGCATGACCTGTGTTATTTCCCTGTTTCACTAGTGTGACCTTCGGTTTTTATTGTTTTTACACAATTAGTGGCTCACTGTAAGAACGTCCTAAAAAATGGAATCTTTTTGCCTCAAAGCCACCACTACTGGCTGTTTATTTCAGTATACAATGTCATGCAAATTCCACAAAATACAGAACTGGTCTCATCGTCTCACACTGCTTTTCAGATTAAAATACTTTGTACGTTGCCAAAGCACAGTTGACTTTTCGGATAATGTGATTACTTGAGCGACGGATCATTATACCATTGCTTTAGTCATGATTCTCCATGCCCCGATGTCCTTCCACATGAGCAAAACGAAACCAAGTTAACACAAGTCTGACAACCGGGTTTATCTCTCTTAACGGGAGGAAGTGTTTCTACAGTTTTTTCTTGATAGAATGAAAAGTTAAATTCAAACACCTTTGAAAAAGACATCAGAAATGACATGGATATCACGAAGACCTTCTAGCTAAGAAGTTGCGCGTGTCTGAAGATGAAACAAATTCCACCAGCGCTTTCATTAAGCACAGGCTTAGACTGAGTGGCGGAAGGAAGGAACGAAGGAAAAAGAAAAGAGGAACTGGGGTGGGAGGCTTTTCTCGGAAATATAACAGGAAAGTCTACTCGAAGACAATGGATATATTGCAGCGACTCGAACATATCGAAAAATTTGATACAATACTCGAAATATAACTGCTCAACGTGCTGTCGGTAGAAACGGTGTAAGTAAAGGATAATATAGCGAAGAAGTCAGTGAGTTAAATCCGTTCCTACCAAATCCTTAAAATTTTGATATTATTGTGGAAAATTACATGTTAATTTCCCAACAATACGTTGAGATAAAACAATACAGAAACAGAGAATAACGAGGAAAACAAATCGAGATCTTCCTTTACATTAAAATCTACACTGGCCAAAAAATAAAAGAAGAGAGAAGAAAAGAAGAATAAAATAACGTAAATCGAGTTGAATTCCGCTCAATCCAAGGAGGTATATTTATGCTAGCCAGTCTAAAATCGACGCAACATGTAGACCACGCTTTGTATTTACTTACAATAGACACAACCACATCCATCATATCGAAGTTGTGGGTGACGGAAAACGCAGATTAAAAATTCGGCAGACCGCATTTATGCATCGAATTATGCTTTATAGGAATTTAGTAATAGTTTGGCAACACTAAGTTCAATGAACGCCACATTTCACAAGCGGTGTAAGCTTCCCCAAAGGGGAACACGTAAAAAGGCCGGGTAAAGTTAAGCCATGGAGAGAGAGCACATCGAAAAGATTGGATTACAGTGGTTATAAATCTGTCAATACAATCCAGCAATATTTCTTTCGGATTGAAACTCTTATTTTATATTACGTCTTGCGGATGCAACGGTGAATAAAGCATAACGAAAAGACAACACCAAAAAACTAGTTCATCTGCATCTATAAAGATAAAATTATGTATACAACGTTGAAAATTCATATAACTTCTTTGCTTTCAGTCTGATAACTTCCGGCACGGTCAAACAGGTAGACAAAATGACCAGCTCAACCACTGAACAACTTAAAAACACGAAAATTATTGCTTATCATGATTTTACCAATTGTTTTGGTATTTAACCGACCCGCCTAACAGTTACTGAGCTCTCATTCGTTTTGAGCGTAAGAGAAAACAGAGAGGAAAGCTAGCCCGCAGAACTTAAACTAATGACACAATTTCAAAGTTGCGCGCGGGTGGTTTTTCTTTCGGGGTGTACCGGAAGGTAAGTGTGTAAACGAAAAGGCAACTGAGCAGAAAGTCTACGAGACCTCCATGCGTGCCATCAAAACAAAACTACTCTACACTCAGCGTTATACGCGTTGGTACACGGTTCGGCAACAGAGAGTGTAAGAGCTTGATTTGTACACTATCTCTGATATCGATCGGTATCAATGCGAAAATCCATTTTCAACAACAATGATCAAGAAAACACACAAGTTGTTTACGTAAAAAGCATTTGTTTCTTTGGCAAAAGCTTTTGCTTTTGACATACAGAGATATGGTCGCGTCATTACCAAGACGTTCATTATTTCAAAGATAAAGTACTTGGCAAGGGCCTCCCGTCTCAAATAAACGATTTCAAAATCACGAAGATGCGTGATCAGTGCAAAATTAAGTTTAAATACATCCATAACATTTTTTATTCCGTTGGTCAAATACTGAAATACTTCAGATTGGGTGATGAAAGTATTTCACGCTATTTAGTCCAATGTATTGTTTAATTACCTGCAAAATTCACGACGCTATAAATACCGAAATATTGCATTCGAATTAGGTAAAATTCGAATCAACACTGCAAACGTGACTTCAACTTACCAACGTCGGCATCAAAAGACCCCCTCGTGACAACCTTCTATACTGTATATATTTTAATTGTTTGACTCGTGCGATTTTACACGAACTTTTCCGTACGTAGACAACAGATATCTTGCCTAGATGTCCGTGCATCTTAATCGACCAGATGTTGGGATTATAAAACTGAATGGTTACTTGGTCGTGATACCGGTTCTTCCGGTATTATTTGGGATAAGACCTTCCGCCGATAAATGGTTACTTTTTGTCTTGCTCGTAGACCCTCATCTTACACTACGGGATACCTTCCAATATCCATCTATAATTTCGAGGGCGAATAATTTAACTTGCAGTGGACACAGACGTGATTAGTTTACCGCGTTTAAATGCAATTCAGACTTTTAAGTTCTGGCTCTCCATGAGCTTCTCGATGTTTTAAACTTCTGCTTACTAGTAATCAAGAGTCATTGTTGTCCCAGTGATCAAAGTCCAACTTGAGTTTTTGACACCACGTGGCCGAGCTGTGCCACGTAGCTGAGATTTAGCACGCAAATAATCATGACGAGAAGCACGGCCGCGTCCACAAAACGTGAAAATGAAACAGTCGTGTATCGTCTTTACAACTGCGGAAAACTAAAAATACTCTTGGGTTTGAACTGCAAACCGCATGCACGTGTTGTCATTGATCACAAATTCAATCTGCTCAGTGTTTTGCCTTGTGGGGCCGGGAACTCTCGGGTAGGCTATTGTATCCTACTGCAAGGATGGGGTTGCGCAAAGAATTTGAGAAACAAGGGCGAAGAGCTGGAGGGGGATCTTCCTGAGTGAGGGTTGGGTACACAAGGGTTCAATGATCTAGAGTTGCAGAACTGTTCATGCACAAACAGGTTATAGTGAGCACTACACGAGCTACAGTAAAGAAAAATGCAACTGATTTGACGAGCATGACCACAATTTTCAAAGTAAGCGTGGAGATGCGCACATACACTACCGAAAAAAAATATTATGCCATTGTTCGAAAGAAGGACTTAACAACTGAAAGACAAGCACACAAACAAGATGGCAGACAATAAGATAGATAGCCTGTTCCAGGCATTCAGTTAGTAAGCGGGAGAGAAAGTTCAACTGCACCAGCAAAACGAGGCGAAAATAAGCCCCCCCCCCTCTCTATTTTCCGTCGCTTTATTTTCACATTGCTCGGTCGGTAATCTTGCGCCCCGCTTACTAACTGAACGCCTGGAACAAGCCAGACTGTTCAAAAAAGGCAGTAAATAGTTTTTAGAGCAAACCAGGCAAATTAAATTAAGGTGGACTAATTGAAAATAACTTTAAGATCACTCGGACAATATGCGACACCGTTTCACAACCAACGTTTTGTAAAGTTAAATTCTTTTGAATATCAAATCGGTGCACCACACAGTAAAACAGTGAGAACTTGTAGCTTGCGGGTAAGGCTTTTTTAATTGGGGCTTAAGGCAAGGTACATTTGGGGCGCGAGTGGTGAGCTCGACAAGCCCTCTTAGGGAGCCTTTTTGCAAATTAAGAATGAAATGTAACATTTAAGAAGAGTAGAAACAAAAGAGCAGAGGATACCGTCGATGGCGACAACTTGAACTTACCACAAATTTTTGTACATTCCTCAAAGCTGGATGAAGTGGTCTTAATTGAACAAATGCCCTGTAAGTCGGATAAATAATTGGCACAAGCCTGTGTTATGGTTGGTTTCTTGGTTGGAGAAAGAGCATCTTGGATTTCCGACAAACATGGACCACTGTCTGCAGGAAAAGCGCAAAGGCTCCCTGCAAAACAACATCAAAACATCTCCAGTTTTAGTATTTCCCTGCCGCAGGTTAAGTTAGTTTGTTTAATGCTCGTATCGTTGTATGCGAAGAGCTAGCGACGACAAAGGTTCAGAGTGAAAACTAATTTTTGCACATTTTAGCAGCTTGTGAACAAAAGATACTTCAAAGGGATCTCGCGAACCAATTTCCCTTAAGTTCCCGCGCTGAGTCCACGTTCCATAATTCCTTCAACGCTTTGTACGTCACACTTACCGATCCTACATGATGTTCCCGAATAACCAGGAGGACATTCACAGGTACCATTGTTACAAGTTCCACCGTTCACACAGTCCGGTTTGCACGTAGCTAAATAAAGCAAAACCAGAAGATGAACCGAGGATATCGGTCTATGATACAACTTCTCTTCGATTTGTTCATTTTACTTAATCACCACGCTACGTACAACATTTCCAAGAGTAAAAAACAAAAGAAAAGGAGGACCGTGGAGGAAGGGTCGGGGAGAGGTACTTACATATCTCACATCTTTTGCCGCTGTACCCTGGAGAGCATGTGCAGCTCTCTGGCTCTGTGCAGTCACCACCATGCAAACAGTAGTGATTACATACCGCTAGAGGAAAGAAATAAGTTGTAAATCCCGATGACGTCTTTCTCTACGAGTGTACATGAGTTCTGGGCGTCACTGAGGCATGAACTGAGGAAACTCGTTTATTTCTACACAATTCTTATAAAGAAGGGCTCCAAGTCTTTGGATGATGGCTATCGTGGCGCTCAGAGCCAAACTGCTAGATGTAAACATTTCGTATTCAACAAGTGCAAGTGATTCTGATTCCATGGTGGCGGAGTCCATCAGAACAAGAAGAATCCTTTTTTTTTTTGAATGGTGCAAATGTAACTTTACAGGCCTTTTTGAGTTAATTTGCGAGAGCAGCAGTAAAAAAGAAAGGATTTTAGAATACTCACGTGCTTGACATAACTTGCCCGTGAAACCTTCTGGACAAGAACAGTTATTGAGGTTGGGATCAATGCAACTACCGCCATTGAAACAAGACATCGAGCACACGGCTGAAAAAAGCCGAAAGACCACAAAGCGTGTTTATTTTTTTAAGTTAACGCATACTTACCGAAACCTGTTTCTTTTTTGTTTTAATAACACATTGTTGTCGAATAAAGAAAAATAACAAAACAAATTGGCGTAAAAGATGAACTACTGGAGCCGGTTGCTCGAAGCCCGGTTAGCGCTAACCATTGGTTAAGAGGTATCAAAACCGATAGGTTTCCATGGCATTTAACCCTGGTTAGCGCTAACCATACTTCGGGCAACCCGGGCCATGGTTGTTAAGTTTAGACGAGTAGATTTCCCGGGCTCGACCGACAGCAGGTGCACTGTTCAGTTGGGCAATGTTCTTACACTAACCGTTATAGCACTTCGAAAAGGCCCCGTGTGGCAACAGTCTTCAGTCCTGTTAACACAGAGTGTCTCCTATTTTCCCCAAGGATACCACACAATACAAGGTTCAGCTTATGTCACCCGAGATCACCAAATGTTGAGGTTATGACTAGAAGGCCTCTCCGAGGCAACGTATGTAACCCTACAAGCATTAGCGTCTGCCAAAACTTCATTTTTATTTGAACAAAAACAACAACAACAATAAAATCCAAATGCTCCTAAATAGGACCATCAGTAAAAATAAGAAGAGCGACAACAAATCTGTGCATGTTTATAGAGGGGACTAAGAACACGTCGGTTCCAACTCTGACCTTTTTCACAGTGGTCTCCTTCATAATTCAATGGACAAATGCACTGCCCCTGCACACACCGCCCATCATGCTGACACAGATCAGAGCAGTCATCTGAAAAATGATAAGAAAAGAAAGACAAAAGGACAGAGTTAGCGATGGTTCTGTGCGAACCTTCACCCACGCAATCAAAGAAGTACTGGATTACAAAGTACTGGATTAAGAAGAAGGACACAGCATTAACACTTACAAGATATGCCAAAACGAGAAAACGATCATAAATCAATGTGCTATAACTGCGTTTTGTTTTTTGTTTGTTTGCTTTTTTTTTTTAACAAGTAGTGGACAGCTTTTCCACTGTCTGTGCTTTTATAGACCACGTAAATTACGTCGTAAAATGTTCAAAGCTCAAGTGAAACTACAAGCCGAAGGCGAGTGGTTTCACCGCCAAGTTGAAGCTTGATGTGCGAGGGGAAATGCCAAGCGTTTCCCTTAGATTTCGTCGTTTTTGTGCGCGCTGTCAAATGATAATTGAGTTTCGACTATATCCAGAAAAAGACTGCAACCAGTCACACTGCTCGCATTAAGGCTGCATGGTTTTCACTAGCGACGGAGTCGGAAGCGTAAGCGAACGACTAAGTGACGAAGAACAGTGGAGTCGTAAGCAGAGTCGTAAGGCCGACGGAATCGGCGTCGCAAGGATCAGAACGGTCCCATTTTCTTCCGACTCTGCTTCCTCCTCCGTCGCTTAAGATCTCGTGAAACTTGCACTGTCGGAGTCACAAGCAGAAGCGGGAGAATAAGCCAATCACAATGCTCGCTCTCGTGCGTTGTGATTGGTATATTTTTCCGCTTCTGCTTGTGACTCCGACAGTGTGGTTTTCATTTGATCGTAACTGATAGAATCGGGGCTGGAGTCAGAAACATTGCTTGCGACTTTTACTAACTATGTCTCATGTGAAAAGCAGCCTTTATGTAACTAGGTAACGTCATACCGAGTTGGCTGGATTTAGATGGCGGTTTAGGTGGCTCGTTGTGGAATCCATTGGATGACAGAGCGAGGTTTCTTTGTGCAACCAGTCCTTCTTTGGTATCTATCCAGTCGTGGACAGGAAATTCAAACTTTCTTCCCTTCATATCTTTAACCGAAATCTACAAAAACAAAAAAAACGAAGGCCATGAACACAACGTTGAAGCTAGTGAAAAAGCTTAAATCATCGTAAAAGACTGTTCCTCTTCACGTGACACACCCTTAGAGAACAACTACAGTAAACGACCACAATGATATCACTCAAGTTCACATCTCTTTGCGACGTCTTTCTTGGATATATATTTCTCGGATATATATTCCTTAAACCACGCGTTCATTCCACCACATTGGTGAGGGTCGACGCTCTTTGTTGAAAACGTCCACTCAGATTTTAATGCGGGTAGTTTTGACGCACGAGAATAAATACTGGTAAGAGAGTGTGTCAGATCTGAAGAACATTTGGCGTTTCACCGCACTTACCATGTCCAAGAACCATTTCTTTGATGCCTGCCCGGAATTGTACATCTCTAAAAACACATTAGTAACTAATCCGACGTCTGATGCTGCCACCCGGAACGAGTCCAACCTGTAGAAGGGGAAAATATATATAAAAAACAAAACAAAACAAGAACTATGAAATTCAAGACTGGGATAGCAAGATAAGGAGCTTACTGGCCAGCCTTAAAGTGCCGCGCGCCAGCAGGAAGATCGGAGCTCAGCAAGATTTTGTCCGTGGATCCCTTCTCGCCAGTGAGACGTACAAATACTTTCCCATCTGTGCCGCCGTGGTATTGAGCTCCCGTTTTGGTTGTGATCGTGTAGTAATACGCTGATAAGAAAGAAAAGGCACATGTTTTACTGATTGCAAAAGAAGAGGACCTTCATAATGCCACTGGTTATCACTGACGAGGTAGAGCCACAAAAAGAGCTTACAAAAGCGTCTTATGTCAGGAGGAAAAACTGTAGAATACTTTGGTCAAGGGGCGAACCTCTGAAGACTGAAACCATAGTGCTGCGTCGTTTGGGGTAAAACAAAAAAAACAACAACAAAACAAAACAAACAAACAAACAAAAAAATAATAATAATGATAGTAATAATAAAAATTTGGTGTACTGCGTCGACAAGGCGAATTGGGCACCGCAAAAGCTGGCGTTGATTCTCTTATCGCGTTTCCGACCAAGTTGGACACTTTTGGGGAAGCGGTAGTAACCGGGCCAAATCAACTTCTTAAAGACATAGCCTGAGGTAACAATAGCTTCATAGAGCACTTCTAATATTCCATCTCCACATTCTTGTTGTATTCTCACTAAGTTCAGAGGTCGTTCAAACAGAGAATCTAGCATAATTTCAACCGTGACTTACGAGGATTTGTGATGGTGACGGGAACAATCTTTTCAGCGTCTGAATCAGGTTTAACGTTCAAAATGGGCAGATTATTCAAATACAACAGCTCCTTGAACGGCTTGGAAAGCGCCACGAACTCAGCCGGCTTCGCCGTAAATCTGGAGAATTTTAGCGAAAGGGATTTGCCCGAAGGAATGGCGTTAGACTTCTTGGTCCCTGGGATGACGATCTTCGCATGCTTTCCAGCGTTGTTGATGAATTTGATGAAGAAGTAGTAAACTGACTCGTTGAAAGTGGACTCTCTACCTGTTTGTAAAACAGATTTCATACTTCAGGTTCTGTGCCGAGGTGCTAAGCGTATCAAAAAAGCGTCGTAAATTCATCAAAAAAAGCTATTGTTATCTGGTGCGAGCACGGCCTTAAAAGGACAATTTTAAACAGTTCTGTAGTCTGAGAGGTGAAAACAATAGCATGCTAAACGCTGAGGGAAATTCAAAATTTCCGATTGTTGCACTAGTGGGAAATTTGAATATTCGGAAAAAGCAAGACAATAACAAATTCGCCCAAGGGGGAGGGTAATAGTTGTATTTAGCTCGACGCGAACAACCACGCAGCGATGGGTAGTCGGTGAACCGAATGTCACTTATCACGGCCCCGGTTTAACGCTAACTCTGCTTTGACAACTCGGCTCTGACGAGTTGTCAATTAAAAACTGTTATTCATTTTCATTCAAGTTGAAAACGCTTTGAATTTGGTGCGCAAACTGTAGGCTAACTGGGTCACGTTTTATTTTCATAGTTGTAAATAACGGATAACCGCTAAACCAATTGATGAATTGACATCTATATAAAATGTGTTCTCTTTGAACAACATTTTCAAACAATGTGTAGATCATATCTTATCCGCTCTGCAAACAACTAGCAAAAAATGAAAGGCAATACTCAAGTTAAGTATGGCAACGATTCCGGATATTCTGCAAACAGTACTGCACGAAAGGACCCACTGAGTACCACTGAGAGTTCTGTTTTTATTGCCAAGGACAGAGAAATATCCAAACAAGGGGTAAGCTTTGCACGCACCTTCTCCAAAGCATGATTTTTTGGAGTCGTCCCACACCATCTCGTCTGGACATATCATGCTGTGTGGCTCGTTCTTGATGCAATGAATGTATCGGGTGTTGTCTGTGGGGTCCTTGAAAAGCCCTTCTGGCTGGAGACAGCGGACTGAACAAAGACAAGTCGTGCATTACTAGGATCCTTATCTTGAATTTACTTAAAGTGCTACTACGATCAAAAATCACTTTTAGTTTTTCTTCACATTTCGAAAGTACTTGTGCCGAAAACTCGGTATCCGAGATTTTATGCAAGTATTTCAAGAGGAAGACTATTTATTTTGACAGGAATTTTCTGATTTAACAGTCCGCCATTACTTGGTGCGGTTCCGACCGATAAGCCCTCAGAGAGCTGTGGATCGAGGAGAAAGTGACGTCATTTACTCACTAGCCTAAAAATGCAGTGTGTGAATGCGGCTTAATTAGTATGCAGAACACGGATTTGACCATCTGAAAGCAAAAAACTCCCGTGCTGCATACTAAATAAGTCGCAATCACACACTCCACTTTTAAGCTGGTGAGTAAATGACGTCACTTTCTCTTCGATCCAGCTCTCTGAGGGCTTATCGGTCGGAACCGCACCAAGTAATGGCGGACCGATAAATAAAAAAAATGCAGTTAAAATAAACAGTCTTCCTCTCGAAATTACTGCAAAAAAGATCACCTGCTGACCATTCGACACAAGTATTTTCGAAATGTGAAGAAAAACGAGAAGTGATTTTTTCATCATAGTAGCACTTAAACATATCATGAATTTACTTATTTAAGATGAACTTGGAGGGAGCGTACTTGTCGGCAGAAAGTTTCTTAGCCCATGCTTCTGCTGTGTATTCACCTATAAATGCAAGAGGTAGACTGGAGAAACTTTGGAAAAGGGTTGGGTGCTGAAAAGGCATTTGGTTAGTTTTGCAAAGCAATCTCAGGCGTTGTGGCAATGTGTAGTTGTTTCCGCATAGTTCTATATCAGCGCATGCCGGCTGCATCCTATGAAAACTAACTCTCTTCGCGGTTAGACATTTACATTTTTGCCTAGACATTTCAGGCGGTAGATAACTCTTCGCGCGGACATATTTTTCTGGGAAGAGCGATAGAGTCTCAGACACGCACATATTAAAGTTTTGCTTTGAGGTACTCACAAGCTGCTGTGATTGTGACGAGCTTTATGTCATCCTTGTTAGGACTGGGCACCACTGTGACGCTACCCTGTTGTCCATTCATGAGAAGCTTGTCACCAGTTGACCACGGATTGTCGACTTTGAACTCGATAGGAATGTCATTCTGTTGGCCTTTCTCTTCAAAATTCAAATCCAGCGTCATGTGTGGTTGCACAGTGTATCCCTCGTTCTTATTCTGTCCCTTGCTGGGTATGACCTTCACTTGCGTTCCAGCCTTGTTGTCGAAACGCACTTTGACGAAACGAGTCGACGAGGATGATTCAACTGTGGGGAAGGAAAAGCGAAAAGATATGAACTTTATTTTGCACAGGATTCAAACAGGTTCACACCTATTTACATTAAAACTGTGATGAAATCTCAGTGTACCACAAACTTGGTACCGTCTGCAAAACCTTCTAAAGCTGGAAAGCAAGCCATCAGAAAATAAACGCACACTGTCAGTTGAATGGCCACATTCTAGGATTTCATTCACAAAGTAGATGCTTAATCTAAACGTCATTCTAAAGCATGGTAAACAGCAAAGGGGAAAGCACCGCTTCAACGATTTTGAAGTGTTTCGTCTTTGGAGGCCGACTTAAGATTCTATCGAAAAACTGAAACTTTGGAATCCCATCCATGTTCCGCACCGTGAATACAATACACTCTGGGCTTAATTAGATTGCGTGGCAGTAAGGGGGGGGGGGTGGGTGGGGGGGAACGTGTTCTCTTTCATGATACAGAAATTTTTTTTCCTGGTTCTCTGTGCAGTTAGTTAGCAACATTAGTAATTAACACACAACGAAGCATGGAATATGTAAAACAAAGAGAGTAACGGCCCTACCAT
>BLFK01000862.1:6215092-6224755 GCA_014634185.1 Astreopora myriophthalma
AACAAAACATATGTTAAGCTAAACGATGGGAAAGGCAAGGAAAATAAATGCTAACGCACACAAGAATAATCTCCGAACAAGGGATGGCGACTGTTGTCTACTTGCCCGCCTGTAATAAAAACTTTCTAAGGCGGCTTGCAGTTGAACGCGAAAGTAATACCGCGTTAACTCTGGTTCTTCAATACCAAGCTCTGTGATTGGCCAAACGAACGCATTTTCCCGCGCCTAGCGCCGGCTACATTTATCAGCTTCAGTTTCTGATTGGTTTGATTGCTTGCCTGTGGCTTCTGTGATTGACTGAAGCTGTCACTTACGGTTTTGATCTGAAACCGTTCTTATAACACTTACTGAGAGGTGAAATCACGACGTCAGTTACTTTGTCCCTAAGTTTAACGGGTTTCACAACGATGCTCTTGCGATTGTTAATCATCATCTGGGAATGCGAGTCAGGATCAAAGGCTTTCAAGATCAGAGGCTCAGAACTTTGGAACTCTCGCGTGATCTTCATAATTGATCCAGTGTTTATATGGAACCCTTGGTTCAGTCCCTTGTAGCTCGGTGCTATAATCGACTTTTTGCCCGCTCGGTTCCTGACTTTCAGCGTCACATAGTAAACAGGAGGCTTTTCGATGATGTGGCGAGAATACGGAACGTCACTTTTCTTTTTTCCTGACACTATAGAAAAAACAAAGCGAAACGATAACGATAATGATAATGGCAAGCACATACAGCACTGAACATTTTTGCCTTCTGTGGCTGCCACACGACCCTGGAAAAGTCTCCAAGCGCTACCATCTGTAGGAAGGGTAAGGTAGGCAGTACTTTATTGAGATCAAAATAAACACGCTAGCCCCAACAACTCTAAGTTGGGCGGGTTTCCATGAAGGGCGTCTTAAAAAAACAATAAAAATTAGAGAGATTAAGACTGATATATTACATGATCAATCAAAAGAAGCTTTGAACTATCGAATAAAACTTTATAAAGAGCTGTCGAGGGTGAAGTTATGCAAAAACTAAGACAAAATTAGGACATGACTAATACATAGAAATGCCGCATGGCATGACCCAATTAATCTTTAATCTATTTCTCAAATGGATATATCGATTCTGCTAATTTTGCTTCATTTTGGAGTTGGTTCCAGTTCTCCCGTTCCAAATCGCAAAAAAAGCCTAAGGATTCATCACACCGCATGTTCTTGTAAAGGCATTTCTTACCTTGCTTGCTGATAACAATATTTTCTGTCTTGGCCTTGGTGGTCTGTGGTGTGAGTACCTTTTCCACCGCTCCATTCAAAGAAAGCGGCGTCTTCTTGCCGTCGGCAGAAAAAGCGACAAGTGTGATGGGCTGCGCAGACATGGTACCTTTGGTGACGTCCACCATGAAGTGATCCTTAACTCTCCACCCCCGCGCGGGGTTGTTATCGCTGCACTTGATAATCGCGTCTTGGCCCGCAAGATTCTTGAAGCGAACACTTACATAGTACTGCTGACCACCTGACAAATACAACCGACATTGTAGGAGATAGATAAGCGGCTGATGTGTTTGCAGGAGAGAGACCGGAAGCTAGTGGGAGCATGAAAACTGGTCGGTATAGAAACGTTTATTACTCCCGTAAAAGAAAGAACTAAAGGTTAGAATTTAGACCGTGGAAAGAAATACTTACAGTAAACGCGATACACACGCGGGAGTACACGGTTTTCAAAACTCAGATTCCCGTGTTCTCGATCGATCAAACAACATGTGCTCGTTATTATATTCATTTTTCTCTGTTACGTTTTACTCCTTTGCATCACTAATTTTAAGCACAGCAAGTTGCAACCCAGGCAAAAGCCAAAAGTATGCCTTTTAGCTTCCGAAGAACACAACAAAACAAATCGGAACTCGGCGTGACCTTATGCAGTAACGACTAACCTGGAGACATCCCGGGAGCCAAGATTTCAGCCGTCGTGGGTTTGCCTTTTACTTCAGTGGGCACCAGCTTAATAAAGTCCTTGCCATTCATTGTCATTGGCTTTTGGGTAGCTGGATCCAGGGCTTTAAACTCGATTGGCGAGTTGCCCTTCGTAGGTTTGGTGAATGACATCATGAAGCCCTTTTTAACGGGGTAGCCCTGGGGCGGGTTATTGTCGCTTGAGACAATCACAATGTTTTTACCAGACTTGTTTAAGATTTTCAGGGATACATAATAAGTACCAACAGCTGATTGGTCTGAAATTAAAAATATACATAAATAAATAAATAAATAGATAGATAAATAGATAAATAGATAAATAGATAAATAAATAAATAAATAAATAAATAAATAAACAACTGACAAACAAATAAAGCAAATGCAATTTTCCCAGTGAGACAAATGTACAAGTAACTCAGTCACCAGGTGATCGGCAACGAGCGGCATCAATAAAAGCTTCATGTAGCGATTTACTTGCAAGCATCGATACCCGCGACTAGGACATTGATATTTAGAGTATCAGTTATTTCGGTATCGCCTACCTCCCGCGCCTTTAATTTTCTCCTTGGAAACAACAACCACAAATGATCCCCGGCTTGTTAACTCGGGTGAGATAGAGAGAGAGTTTTGATTATTCAGAAGCAAGTTTAGGGCCCCCGATTTGGCGGTGAAGGTAACAGGCTGCGCGTCAAGGCTTTCTTTGCGGATTTCCATGGTGTATTTTTTAAGGATCTGCGAGGCAAGATTTAAAAAAAAAAGGCAAATTAATCATTAAAACGTTGGGTCAAATGTTTTACACCATTAATCCATATTCTTACCCAGGAGTTCTCTGCAATGTACATAATTACTTTAGGAAGACTTAAGAAGTAACGAAATAAAAAATTGGATCACTTTCCCTCAGTTATGTACAACATGGCCCACCAATCGACAAAATACGTAGAACCATAGGCATGTCTGTTTCCTAACCTTGAGCTCTTTCTCACTGACACAATTATCACAACGTCGAACGATTGCGACAGCCCTCTTCCACATTCCCAAAGAAAATCAAATCTGGATGTCTCGTCAAGCCTCGATACAAATGATATAGTTTGCAAGAGTATAATCGCGAGAGCAAAGTACAGGAATGCTTTTTTTGTACCAGAAACATTAAAACTCCTATGACGAGTTGAGACTACTCAGCGCTGAAGATGAGCCGACAGAACGCCTCACCTGCAGACCCTGAGGGGGATCCCTGTCGCTCGAAATGAGCTGCACATCGTTGTCGAACGTGTTCTTGACCCGGAGTTTGATAACATTAGAGGCCGACGAAGGCACACCTAAAAATAATAAAGAAATAATAAATAATAAAGCATTTTATGATCATGCATATCTCTCTTTTACAATTAAGTGGACTCTCTTGGTAATGTGGTCTTATAATTTAGGGAAGGATGCATAGGTAGAAGGAATGCAAGAACCCCTTTTAAGTCCTTTTTAACGTTATTGAAAGGAGAATTCATGGTATGGACGGGGGTAAGGATTAACAAAGAAACGAAAACAAAACAAATAACCGAAACCACGTACAGGCATAAGAACAACAATAACAAAAGCAACAGAAAACAGAAAACAAACAAACAAACAAACAAAAAACAGCGCATTCTAATACATTTAATCTACAACGCTGTATCAGGAAAAGTACGCGGTTTTGTTTTCTAATTCTCTCCTCTGAGTCACCTTGGAAAAAGTATGACTGCATCTTGTACCCTGATTCAAGTTACGTTTAAAGTTATACTTCCGTGCTATCAGCGATCTCTCTTACTCGAATTTTCACCTGGTTGACGATGAAAGATCTTTGCTAGCAAACTGAGAAAAACTGACGTCATTGCCTTACCTCTTCTAGAAAAGAACGTGTACACAGACCGCATTATCGACGGGGACAAAAACGTGTTGAAAGTTGAGAACGAAGCAATGGTGAATTTGGCAAACTGGCCAGAACCTCTAACATCGGTTCCAAAGCACAAGTTTGGCTTGTCTCTGTTGAGGGGAAGCTGGATTTCTTTGCCTTGGTCATCTGATGCCACTTCTGTTCCATCAAAATAGAGCTTAAGGCCCAGGTCGTTTTTCCATGTCGTACTGGCATAGAGCCAATCATCAGGCGATATTTTCGTCTGGACCTAAACACAGGGAGACATAAAGTTAGGAACCATATAGAAAGAATAGGAATAAACGATTGTACAACAATGTGATTGAAATTTTGAATAATAGAGCCCGGCGTTTTCAGCGATTCCTCGTCCTGCGATAATAAACGTGCGCGTTATTTCCTTTCACCGTCCCATGGCATGTTAACACGAGTAGAAACAAAAGTACTATTATCGCAAATAGCACAAGGCGCTTGTTTGGGTAACTACTAAAAGCGAATCTCTAAAGTACTAATTAACAATGAAAATAACATTAAGACTGTAAAATTTCAAATGGAACATGGTCTCATACATCATCTTTTTCCAAACGTTTGCTTTGGGGTCTATCGAGAGCATTATTATTCAATTAAAGAAAAATCAAATAAATCAAACAATAATTAAAAACCTTAGCGTACCTTCCAGGCCTTCTCCGCGGTCGCCAGTTCAACGAACATGTTACCATTCATAACGTACACAGACACCCCACGCGTAGCAATGCTGCGTGCTCCGCTGTCAAAAATGTACTTGGGCACTGGGTACGTCATATCCGCCTGATCAAGCTTAAGCTTCATTCCCAAGGAAAACCCGTTCACGCAAACTCCCGGATCCTGTAGGCAATCGCTCTTTGGTAGAGCAGCGTTGGCGTAAGTACTGGCGCCGTCAAATAACATGCCACCGCCTTGAATAACGCTCTGACCAAACAGGAACAGTGGTGGAGAACCAATGATCTTGTTGTAAGTTTTGATCATAAACGACCATGAGTGGAAAGGACTGACTGGACTGGCTGCGTGTCAAACAAAACCAGACGTGAGCAGTCACAAAAGGATAAGGAAGAGAACAAAAAACGTAGCTGGCACTAAATGCAACTGGACATGAAAAGGTGCGGCTCTGCTACACCTTACTGACTGGGTACTGGGAGCGATCAATCATGATCGGGGTGTGGAAATGGAAGATTGCGATGATTATGGAAGAAAAAGAACTTAGAAGTTTTGTCTCCAACGAGCAACTAGCAGAACTGCAACGATGTGATCGTATATTTTGGGCGTAAAACCTCCCGACCACCAAATGTGAGCCGGCTGCTGCATGTGCTCGATGAGATCTGCTGGATACCAGATTCGCCTCCTCCACAGGATAAACGTCCCTTTCTCAACAGAAATGACGCAAATCTGTTAACGCAGAGTTTACCAAGGACGTTTCTTGAAAGAAAAACAAACAAACAAACAAACCTGGGATGATAGCAGCAGGTGGAAGTCCAGATGCTTGATCATTATTTACTCCTAGAGACACAAACATCGAAACAAAATCAGGATTAACAATTGCAATCCTTCAACGAGTAAATCTGCAAAATTTACTCGAATACACCTTATTCCAAAATGGCTGCCATTTTAAGATCCTTTTGTTTTTATTCAAATTAGCCCTCGATGCCTCTTTCTCAAGCTCAAAATTCAAAAGAATAATTTACCTTGAACGAGGCAACAAGGGCTACTTTGAATAAAAACAAAAGAATATTAAAATGGAGGTCATTTTGGAATAAGGTGTATAAGGCCGAATAAGGAATAAGGCCGGAATGCGAGCCCATCGCAGTGTTGCCCTCAGCAGTGTGTCCGGTACGCATTTTAATCACCTGTGTTAAAAGACGGAAAGTGGAGCAAAATTTGCATTGCATTGCATCTACCCGATGCCTTGCAATGCACTGCAGTTACCTGATGGCGTTAGAGTCACTTCGCTGATGTCATCTTGTGAATGCGACGACAGGACTTTCAGTTTTCCCAGGTTGTTGAGGTACAATTTAGCATTGGTGCTTTTATCGATGGCCACGAAGTTAACAGGGAATCTGGACACCAAGCTTTTCATTACCGTTAGGAGCGAGCCCTTTTTGACAAGCATGCCGTTCGGTACTTGGTTGTCGCTGGAGAATACCAGAGCGTCTTGTCCAATGTTATTGGTGACTCTCAAAGTCATGAAGTATTTCTGGCCTTCCCCTTCAGAACCTTCAAAGAAAATAGTGAAATGATGATGATGATGATGATGATGATGATGATGATGATGATGATAAAACAAGTAAATAAACAGACAAATAACCTTTTTTTTAATAAACCAAATCACTTAACTTGGTGAGCGTCTAAGATTTATTCTGATTTGCGCTCAGTAGAATTTTCCCGTGGCATTTCACAGGTTAATACACAAAATGGTGCTGAACGTTCCAATAGGCCACTTTCGGTCGAGAGGACAAATTTGCATTTCCTTCATTTTTACAAAGGAAAACGCAAATTTGTCCTCTCATCATCGACCCTGTTCTTTCATTCTTGCACAATTAGAAAGTGGCCTATTCTTGGCGAGATTCACACTACCTTGTCTCCAGAAATAACTGTAAAGATGAGATATTGTCTTTGGAGAGAGGCGTCCCTTGAAAGTGGAGACCGAAGACATTTGGAACCTCCCGTGGGCCCCTCGGTCGACACTGCTGCCAACGAAGATGTTAAGATCTTTTCCAAAGGCATCGTGAGATCCAATTGTACCCAACCTATCAGCATCGACTAGTTCGCCATCGGAGTAGACTTGGAGCCCGGTCTTTCTGCTGAAATCTCCCATGACGTAAAACCATTTGTTTGCTTCAATAGGAATGGAGGTCTTAACGGAGAAAAAGAAATGGTTATAGTCAAATCCGTGTAACAACTTCTACGTTTCAGTTCAGCACCTCCACTCCCCTGCCCCTCTCCAGTTCCATGCCCGAGTGCAAAATCAACTTGTCCCGGACGACCGCCGGTCGACCAGCGGACGGAGATTTTGTTGAGCTATGAAAATGGCCTATTCACACGTTAATTCTTCTCACCTGGTACGCGCCGTTTGAAGTAGCAACCTTGAAATAAAGCGAGTTGAGTTGCAGGAATACACAAACACCTTTATTATCGTCACTGGCTCCTGTGTCAAGCACATACTGAGGTTTATTGGAAGTCAAGGACAACTCATCGAAGCGCAGCTTCATTCCAAGAGCGAATCCATCAATGCACAAATCTGGGTCAATCACACAAGCCGTGTTTGGCAACGTTCCGGACAGGGAAGCCTGGGCACCATCGAAGCTCACTCCTCCCTGGACAGGCTGTAGTGTACCGTGCAAAGTCAGGGGTGGGTTGCCGGGAACCTGTTTGCCGTTCAGTGAAGACAGAATCCAGGAATGGGACGGATTCATTGGTGGTGCTGCGGAATCAAAAGACGATTAAAGTGAGCATAGCCTTAGAACTCCCATTTAGCATCTCCCACAGAAAACCCGACCTCAATTTTGTGGGTAACTATCCAGTAGTGTTGCTTAAGTGTCAATCAAACACAAAGGGATGTCCAATGGGATCAGCAGTCTCGCATGCAACCAGCCCCAATCAAGGAAGCTTCGGAATAACAAATTGATGCTGCAAAGATGTTGCGTTCATAAAAGTTTCAACTAGTCCCCAAACCCATTAATTGATTTTCGACGATCGACGAATTCGCCAGGACCAAGCGAGCAAGTTATGATCTAGAATGTATAAGCGCTCGACCCCAGATAAAAACCAACAAACAAGAGAGTCTACAAATTTACCTGATACGCTCGACTCTTCCATTGCACCATCTAAAAAACGACCAAAGAAATTAAAAAAATATATATATATTTTTTGTATATAACATTGAAACAAATATAAATGCAAGTATGAACAGATACGTTCGGGTTGTCAAAAATGGGAAGAGAATGTAAACTAAATAATACCGGGAAAAAAAACCCCCTGAATTTGAAAAAGAAACGAAAATTGGTAAAAATGTGAACCAAAAAGTTCAGTTTAACTCACCTGCTGGTACTACTGGCTCAGACATTGATTGACCTGCAGTAAGGAAAAGTTAACAAGATTGAAACCGACACCACCCAAAGAGGAGGTTGAGGAAGTTTTCAGGGGCGAGGAGATAATAATAGAGGTATAACCAAGACCATCTAGAGGAAACTTGAAATTCGTAAGAAGGTTAAATCTTCACAGACAAATAACAACAATTTCGATTCGAATGGATCTGCTAAAAATTGTCATGAAACTTTTGAGCCCAGAAATGGCAAAGGCTCGGGAAAAACATCAAAAATAATGGACTCAGATATGAATATAATCAAGCAAAGGTTTACAAACCTTCTCTTGTTATAGTTACTTTGGCTTCTTGAAGCGGAGACTTGGAAGGTGTTACAGAGATGTTGTACAAACCATTTAAATTCAACGGCTGCATTGTCTCAATGTCTCTCGCACTGAAGATGACAGCGGATGGCCTGGACACAGCCTTTTTGATCTTAGCCACCGCACCAGAGTTAATAGAGAAGCCTTGTGAAGGATAATGGTCTGACGACAGCAAGGTGAACTTCCTCTTGGAAAGGTTAGTTACTTCCAGGACAATGTAGAATTTCGCGGTGGCTCCTGCAAGAGGAAATCGTTGCCCTGTGTTTACGACTGCTTTAGTATTTCAACGACAATTGGTATGTGGTAAGTCGTGACATCTTTGTCCATATCGCCGCTTTCCAAATGATGGAATTTCTCATCCCGTTATTCGAAAAAGCTCGCCATAGTAAATATATTCATCCCGTAGCCCACCCACAATGTTCACATAAACTCGCCAAAGCTACAGTCTGGGACATGCCTGTGAAGACAAGACCCGCTACAGTCACAGTTCCACCATCCAAGTTCACTTCAAGTTCATCCAAGTTCCACTCCCACCGCTACCACTGTTGGCCTGTTTGACACTTACTATGGTCTGTCGGCTAGTAGCAGTTATCAGAGGGGGTGGGGAGGGGTTTTGCATGACGGGGTTGCGCGCGCATCTGAAATGTTTGCGATTTGTAGTCTCAAAGTATTTTCCCCCTCCCTGATTGTATGTGGTTTACTTACCGGCTCCGTCATAATCACGATAGAAAGACGCCAAACCACCAGCATGGGCAGCTGGAATTGTCTCATCAAAAACAGCTAACGATTTCATGGAAAACTTAGCAAAGTCTGAGCCAAATACATTGGGAACTCTACCGCCAATGCACAGATTTGTTTGGGCAGCGTTTATTTGGCGGGAAGCCTCTGCTTTGCCGAGGACATCTGAAGCTTTCAGGACATCGTTTTCATACAGTGACAAGCCTTCTGATTCACTCCAGGTACCGATAAGGTAGATCCATTCATTAAATACCAGAGGAGCGGAGACCTATGTGCGCAAAAAAACACGAATGCCGCTGGTTGAGGAGATGTATTTATCGATGTTGAATCGGGCATACAAGGAAAAAACCGGAGTGCTCCTAACAATAGTTGAACCTAGGACCTTCTCGGCCAAGTTGTTCGAAGCAAGGTTAGCGGTAACCCGGGTTAAATGCCATGACAAGCTATATATTTTAATCGGGCTTAACTGTGGGTTAGCGCTAACCTTGCTTCGAACAACTCGGCCTTGATTACTAGTTCGGACGCTCTACTTTAACGCTACAGGAAATACAATAAGCGACAAAAGTAGTTGAGACACTGAACTGGGAAGACCACAATTAGGAAAAAATTCACCTCAACGTTACATTTTCCACTTGCAAT
>BLFK01000862.1:6224765-6235035 GCA_014634185.1 Astreopora myriophthalma
CCCCCCCCCCCCCCCGCCTTCCCCCCACCCTACAATGTCGGTTACAGAAAAAAGGAAGTGTTGACGATAAGAAAACAGGATTGTTAGGGGTGGAGGGGGTTAGATGAAAAGCTTTTGGGGGAGAGAGTTGTCCAAGATTCCTTAAAGGGGGAAAGTGTCTCAACCCTTTTGGCGCTTATTGTAGGCTTGGTTATTGCAATTTCTCTTTCGCATTTGCCGAGCTGCTAAGAAACTAGCGAGCGTTTAAACAAGCGATAGGTATAACAGCAAAACTGGCAGCCGTCAAACAGGTTGTTGTTGTTGTTGTTGTTGCTGGATATAAAACCAACTGCAATTGTAAGTAAGTTGTCAAACATTCGCCGTTTACAATAAAAGCTCACCATAGTACGTTCTTTTAAGCAGTACGTTTTTTTAACATACCTCCCACGACTTTTGTGAAATGGCCAAATTGAAGAACACTTTGCCGTCTTTGATGTACATTGACACTCCACGGGTCTGCGAGCTCTGCGCACCCGTGTCCAACAAGTATCTTGGTTCCTTGTAATCCTCGACTGATTTGTCGAACTTCACACTCATACCAAGTGACAGGCCCTTACTACAGAGAGCGGGGTCCATCAGACAGTCTGTAATGCTCATATCGGTGGTTAAGAAGCCAGACGTTCCGTCAAACGACACTCCTCCATCGTTGGCTTGAACGTTTCCGTGGACTTGAAAGGCGGGATTGCCCTCTATGAAGCCTTGTGAGGTGATGGATTTTAACCTCCAAAAGTAGATGCTTGGTACTGTGAAGGCATAAGTCGAAGGCGTGAGGACTTACGCTATTTATTTATCCTCTTAGATTTACGGTCGTGTTAAGCAATCAAAAGTGCGGGATTGAATGTGAATGAAGATGTCAATTCACTTCCTCCAGCCAACCTTTGTTATAGTTGTTGTTTTATTTTGTGATTGACGTTGTTGCTTTTGTTGGTGGTGTTTTCTTTCCTTCATTTCTTTTCCTTTTTTTTTCCCTTAATAATTCGAGCTACGGAACGATAAACACACACCACGGCCTCAAAGTTTCTCCCAGAAAATACCAAATTCGAGGAGCTTTTTCTCAAGAATGGATGACGCTTCACTATTCAATTGAGATGAAGCGAGATTTCCATGTAAAAGCAAGCCGAAAACGAGACCCAACCAGGCATTACGGGCTATGCTGTCGCTTACCTGGAGGAGAGTTAACTACGATTCCGCCATCCGGTGCAGATTCGCCTAAAAGAAAATTGTAGTTTTCAAAGTAAGACTGGCTATTTCGTTGAGTCCTTGGGTTATTGTTAGGATTATACTTAACAACTGATAATAAAATTGGCTCTTATGCATCAGTTAGTTTTGATTGTTCTAATAGAGAACACCTCACCCTCAAAAAATGTTAAAAGAAAGAAAGAAATGTTTAAGTTCAAAGTTCAGACAGAGAGCAAGGTATTTTGTATATCACCGACCTCAGGTGAATGTTCATGCATGGTGATTACGATTAGGATCAGGATCGGAATGTAGATTGGGATCGGGATGTAGATCGGGATCGGGATGTAGATCGGGGTCGGGATCGCGATGTAGATCAGGATCATTTTGCTGCCTTCTGCTGATAAGCATACAATTGCCACTTACCATCCTTTCCCGTAACCCTTAACATCATCGGATCCCCGGTGGTTTTACCGGGTGTGACTACAATTCTCGGCTGTTCATTTACAAGCAAGGTCTTTTCCTCTCCTGGTACGACAGCGTGAATCGACATATCACCGGGGTTGATGACTTCCTTGGTTATGATGCTGCTGTGCTCGGGTTCCAGTCGGAATCCATCGGGTGGGTCGTTATCGCTAGTGATAAGTCTTAGCGTCACGCCAGCTTGGTTCTCCACCAAGAACGACAAGTAGAATACCGGTGGAGGAAACAAGTCGTCTGAAAGTAAAATGGTCGGAAGCTGCTATCAAGTTGGCGTCTCGTGCAATACTATGAAGAAGGATCTCGGTTGGATTAAAAGATTCACAGACCTTTTCATGCTCCTCTGCATGTGCATTAATATAACTATCACTTTTTCTGCTGGCACATACAATGCAGCACGAGACATTTAAATCAATTTCCCGAAAATGTAGTTGCTTTCGAACTTCATCAAACCAGGTGAAATACGCTGTGGGTAAGATGTTTCAAAAGAATCACAAAGTGCAAAGCTCACTCACCCCCAGGCTTCACCATCCTGACGGCAATATCGGTCGCATCCTGCTCAAATTCACTGGGGACGACCGAGATTTCTCTCTCGCCATTCAGCAGGAATGGTTTACTAGTTGAAGTGCCCCAGACTCGGAACTTCACAGCGGATGGGCTTCTAAGCCTCTTCACAAACCTGCTGCAAGTCTGACCCTTCATGATGAAACCGCTCGCTGGTTGACTGTCGCTTGGAGCAATGATAATGTTTTCTGCTTCGGTGTTGTTTACAAGAAGCGAGATGGAGTAAAGTTTGGCAGGTTGGACAGCGACTGATAACGAAAACACAGAAATGAGATAAATGATGGGTGTACCTTTATGAAATTGAGTATGAAATTGAAGCAACACCGAATTACAGTAACTTGCGATACGTTTGAATATTTCGAAGTCCTTCACATCTTAAAGGTTTATCGTCTTAAAGACGGCTTCCACACAGAAAAGGAACTAGGGCTCAGAAGATTTCCTGAATGGTAGAAAACACTATAAACAGTAATTTAAGCAGAAGACCACACATTTCTTTGGTTTAAAGGCTGATGAACCACGCGGGACGTTGCAAGAACACGAGAAGATGCCGCTTGTGGTTTACAACTTCTTCGACCGTTCTTTCAGCCTCTCGCGCGGAATTCCTATCGGTTTTCTGGCGCAATCAATAAGCCGTAGCTGATTGACCAATCAGAGTGAGCGCATTGATTTGGTTATTATATAATAAAGTTAAACCAGTGTTAAATCTTACCATCTTTACTGTAATACTTGGAAACAGAATACACGGCAGGAGTTTGCAAGTAGCTGTTGAACACAACAAACGATGCTATGTAAAAGTTTGCAAAGAATGGCCTTGTTCCTCCGACATTTCGCCCAATGAAGAAATTGTCCTGTTGCAGCCAGTCTTTCATGTTTTGCACACCCACTCCACCCTTGTCTTGAGCCACTTGCTTCCCATTGATGTACATGCTGAGGCCACTCTTCAGGCGCCATGTCGCCACTAGGTAAAACCACTGGTCCGTGGTCACATCTGTTTCGGCCTGAACAGAGTAAGCCATAGAGGTCAGAAAAGGGTGAACAACACAGATTGGAAGAATGAACAAAGCCTGGTCAACCCGAGTTCTTACCTAATTAGTTCCTAACTAATCTAATCAAAGATTTGAAGTGTGGTGCTAAAGTGTGACCATTTAGTTTTTCTTGTTTGAGATATACTAGATTGCCCCCATTAGAAGCTTCCAGCTGGCTCCAGAAGTGAAAGGTGAAAGGCTCAATTTTGTTTTCTTCCATAGAACAACGCCAGCACTAACCTTCCAGCGAGTGTCACGAGTTGCCAACTCCATCACCAATTTCTTGTTCAACAAGTAAAGCGACACTCCCGGCGCGCTGACACTCTTTTCCCCAGTATCCAAAATGTACCGCGAGTCGTCATATTTTAGTACCGTAGATGGAAACTTTAGTTTCAAGCCAAAGGTGAACCCGCCCAAGAATCCTCCAGGATTAGATAGTGCATTCTGACTGTCCAAATGCGAGCTGAGATAACTTGTGGAGCCGTCCATCAGAAGACCCCCATCCACAGTTTGGCAGTTGCCATTGACCCTTAGACTGGTCTTGCCGGGGATGAAACCGTTTGATATGACAAAGAATGACCAGTACTGGCTTGGGGAGAGTGCTGGCATTGCTGAGAATAACAGATCGAACGTGTTTGAGTTCAGAATAAAAATGCATGGCACTAACCATTATAAAATGCGTTACTGAAATATCATACAAAACACAAGAGATAATCTTGTCGAAACATAAAGCACTCTTACCTGGCCTTTCTCCAGCACTGTCTGCTCAGATAAAACAAAATTACAGAATTCGTTGGGTTAGTAAGATAATCTATAACCCAAGCACATTTCAAGCTTAACTATTGCGCTATAAGGTCGGGCAATCTCACTGAGTTGCGACAAAACGTGAACCTATTCAACAAGGAAACAATACACAACCGGCTGCACGACAGCAGTTATGTTGCCTCACTGCCTCGGTTCTTTTCGGCAAAGGAAGTAACTAGTCATGGAACTTTGAAATGTTTATCTATCTGTATCTCTTTTACACATCCTGTTGTAGCATCCTCAAGAAATCTCTTCGAATCCTACAGTTGTCGACAATACAGGATAAAGTTCTAAGATTACAAGGCAGGCCAATTCCCGTATCAAGCACTGATAAACGCATTAGGTTTAAGGCTTAAAGTGCCCCTGTTATAAAAAAAACCACTTCCTTTTTTCCTTCAGATTTCCTTCAGAAAGATTTCCTTCAGAAAGTGTGTTTGCTTAACACCTGACTGGCAAAATTTTGAGCTTTGATTTTTATCCAAAGGCCGTTTACTTTGAGTGTAAGTTTTGGATTTCACGGTCCGCCATTACTCACGTTCAAAACTGACCGATTGGACCTCAGAGGGTTGGACCCAGGGAAAAGTGACGTCAGAGGCTCACTAGCTTAATTTCAGCGTGTGAACACAGCTTATTATATATGCAAAGCGTGAGTTTAAAAGTCTGAAAGCCCAAAACCGCCGTGCTGCATATTAATTCTGCGGTGTACACACGTATTGCATTCTTAAACTAGTGAGCCTTTGACGTCATTTTCTCCTCGATCCAGCTCTCTCAAGAACATAATGTTAGTAATGGCGGACCATTAAATAGGAAAATTACAGTTAAAATAAAGAGGTGTCTTTTTGAAATCAAGGCTTAAAACGTGGGTCACTTGTTGTTTTGTTAACATAGTTTTGAAATCCAAAGAAAAATATGAATTGATTTTTTGGTCCCAGGGGCACTTTAAAAATCAGCATCGAAGATCAGCCACGTTCTAAACAGGAGCCTGCTAGCAGTTCTTTCGCCAGTGCACAATCTTACGCACCTGATATTATCAACGGCGTCACGATCTGTTTCTTGCTGGGTGCCACATTGACGCTGTCCATACCATTGACCAGCAGCCGTTTCTCTGTGGCAGACTCCACAGCCAGGAACTTAATGGACCTCGTTTGGTGAGTAACTTTAGCGATGGTCATCATGCTGCCAGCCTCCAGAGTTTCGCCACTGACTGGTATGGCGTCGCTTGACATCAGTGCTACCTTGACTCCGGCATTGTTTGTTACTTGCAGCAGGAGAGAGAACCGCTGAGACGACGGTGAATTCGATGGGGGCACATCTACATGAAACATGAAGAAACGAAGACTTTCCTCATTAACTGGTGAATTATACGTTGATCACTGAGCTTACACGCCCATGTCGAGTGTCAGAAAAGACAAATTTGTCTTTAAAGAGAGAAGTCTCCAGACCCAAACCTTCGCCAGAAAACTTAAAGATGGAGGACAACTACTAAAACAAGGTACGCTTTACCCCGTCGGTTCCCGGAGGTGCTGCTGAAGACAAAATAGTTCTGATTCGACGGTTAATTAGAATCACGAGTTCTAAATCACATCTCAACTTGCACAGCATAACATTTACAATCCAACTCACGTTTGCTGTTGCAATGCACAGCAACTGAACTCGTGCCATCGGAAGAGAACTTGTACTTTTAGGTTGGAAAGGGACATAATCACCATGTGATAAGTGGAAAAGTTGAGAGCTTTTTTCCAGCGAGAAAGTACAAGACAAAGTTAAATTAATCGACCTTTTCACGGTTAATGACGCCATATTGGTTGGGGGGGTGCAAACTCGGCTAAAATTGCAGTGAATGTATGGGATTTTGGCCGACTTTTGAACCGCTGGGAGGCCGCTATGAAAAGGCCCATTTCCAACATTTGCCGCTATTTTTATTAATATTATTGATATCATTCATCCAACAGAAGATTAGGCCAGTAAAGGAGGTATGACGTCCGTAAATTGGACTTACAAATCTTCTCATGTCGCCTCTAATTTCACGGCAATTTACACAATTTTGATTACAAGGATTTGTATGAAATCTTCATAATACGTTTACGGTCGTTGTAGCATGAATCTGTTCTTTATACTTCATGAAAATAATGTCAGTAGAAATGCGTTTTAAAAGACTTTTTCGCCGTCAAAATACTGCGTCCGTAGCGGAGTTGCAGAGGTTCAAAGTCGACCAAAATCCCATACATTCACTGTAAGTTCAGCCGTGTTTGTTCCCCAACCAATATGGCGTCATTATCCGTGAAAAGGTCTATCAAGTGATTTGTCCCATATGAGACCCTCCGACAACCGATGAAGCTCACACGTCTGTTATTTAAGATCACACCCAACGAGCAATAGACTATTGTGTGCACGCATTTAGGTCGCTTTCGATGGACTGGAATCTGGAATAAGAACAAACGGAATAGTCTCTGATTTCTCGTTTCGGACAAATGCGACTAGACGTACCTGTAATAGACTGCGTGCAGCTGTGGACATGTAACTCGAAATCTACATCAAAGCACAGCGAAGTCGGTTTGCTTTCACACTACAGTCCCATTTTGTATCCTTGAAACTTCGAAAAAGTTTAAAAGGTGCATTTTAACTACTCGCTTTCCGTATTCTTATCCCGGACCGTGCGGTCGAATCGGACGCGCTTTTAGTTTCGACGATACCCCGTCCCAGCCTTCTTAGTTATAGACTCGGATACCTCAGTTAACTTACATTTGTCGGTAATGTTGACCACTTTCCAAACGCCAGTCTTCTCCTCGGGAATTACAATCAAGCTCGGCTGATTGTTCAGGACACATGAATGATCGCCTGCTTTGGCCCAAAAGGTTAACGGATTTCTATGAGTCACGTTCTTGGTGATTTGAACGATAGTGCGTGCCTTGATCGTAAAGCCTTGCCGAGGATTGTTGTCGCTCGTTGTGATTTGAACGTTCTGACTTCCGTAGTTTGCAAACCGCAGGTTGATGTAGTACAGCGATACTGGAGCAGCTGAAGAAACAAGTTACAAAAACACTTTTTCAGTATCTCAAGATGTTTTGCTTTGCAAATGGTTGAAAAAGGTTAGGTCAACAGTGAAGGAGGAGGAATCTCCCTTCAAACCGTGACATTTGATGATCCAACACAAGCAATTCCTAGCCCTTATCATGAAGCCACAGCTTACAGAGATCAATGAAAGTAGGGGTCTGGAGGAGCTAAGTAAAGAACCTTTATTTATACAAGTTTATATTTACAGCTTCAAGCTTGTGGGGCCGTGTATAAAAAATAACGACAGAACAACGTTAAAAATCCCAACTGGGAGAGGCAACCAGCTGACTATTTACAAGGCGTGATGGAGTTGAATTCGAGACCACAAAAGACAAATCCAATTGGTGGTAAGAGCGCGATTTGAACTCGGAATATCCGGGTACAAATCCAGCGCCCTAACCACTGGGCCACGCCGCCTCCTCGAGCTGCAGCAATACTCTTCAAACAGGCGCGTAACAGTTGCTTGTTCTGTACCAGTTTCCTACGAACTGGAAGCGAGTGCCAGTAATAATAATAATGATGATAATGATGATGATGATGATGATGATGATGATGATGATGATAACAATAATGATGATGATGTGAAACATTTATATATCGCTTTCTTTCAGACTCAAACCGCTTTACAACAATTTGTCAATGTGGGAGGCTTTACCCGATTGCTTTATGGTGCAAATGGCAGCTGTACAGTTCACAATGTTATCAGAATTAGTAGGATTCACAGGCCTCCCCAGAACAGAAAGAGTGATGGACCACCACACCCAGACTAAGTCCCCAACGTTCCTTACACTTTACGAACAGTGTGTGAGTTCTTTAACGTCCCACACAAGTGTCGTGAGACGGCGTCTACGGTTGAAGGCAAAACCTTCCCCACGGTACTCCGGTGTTCTACCAATTGAGCTAACTGGTCGGCGGTTAACAACCCAATCCACCTCCCTCCCCCTAACCCTGTACCTCAACTAGCAGGAGCCCAGAACCGGGGGGGGGGGGTACGACTCACGTTGTCTTTACAGACCGAGCTATTTTAAGGTGAGTTCAGTTTTAGAGAGCATTCCCCTCGAAAGTCCAGTTCCGGTTCATATGAGTGGCTATTTCCATCCCCAAGGGTAACATTCACGACTCATGATTGGCCACAGGAGCCGATTAGCTCCATGTCCTGTACCCTTGAGTCAACCCTTTCCTGTTTAGACTTATTTTTAGAACAGCCTATAATTCTTCCACGCTTTCCGCCATTTTTGTTTGGACGCGTGAAAGCGTGTATGTGAATGAAGCATGGTCATAGCTCTGCTCTGATTGGTTATTACTAAATAAGGTGACAAATATTCCGCGAAAAATGTTTCTATAAACGGGATAGGGTTGACTCTGAGGGCTTGTATGGGAGATGGAGGCTCCAACTAATCGGCTCCTGTTGGCCAGCAGGGCTCCTGTGTGAGTCTGACTTCGCGGGAAAATCAAGCTAAAAATAGCGCGGTCTGAGAAACGGCCGTGGCGCAAATATGTAAAAGTGATACTTCCTTGGTCATGGGTTCTGTTTACAAAGATTCTGCCAACATTTAAGGTCCCCATACAGGTTGTCGGTTACATACTTGGGCCTTGTGTGTGCAAAACGTTTGTGTGTGGATAGCACACAGAACGGACAAAAATACAATTAACTTAAACAACTATCACGTTTGGTGATTGTAAGAGGGCATTTCTGCAAAACTAATATGCATGTTGTCTCACGTTAAAAAGAGTGCTAATTTTAACCGCAAAAAAGCTGCGAGATTTACCATTTTTGGTCAAAGTCAGGGTTACTGGGGAATTTGTATTCTTGGTGACAACGGGCTTTAGCTCCACCATTGGTTTGTAGTTGATGTAAAACGTCTTTGTGTTATCCGTCTTCAGGGAGGCTGTAAAGCGAACTGGCAGAGGAGATTTCACCTTCTTTGTTATGACAGCAATCAATTTGTTCCGGATAACAAAACCGCCTTTGGGGTCCCCGTCTGAGGGCGTAAGAGTGACATCATCTCCAGCCATGTTAACAATTCGAAGCACAAGGTAATACCACTGATTGGAAACTGAGAACAGACCACAGACGATAACAAATGATAAAAATAAGCATGAGTGGCTAAAACAAGAGAATAAAAGAAGAGCGCGAGTTTTGGGGGAAACTCAAGCTCACTTTACTCGAGGGCTTGCAACTCGGGCTAATGCTCCCCGAGCTGCTCGTTAACATCTGCTATTTCTGTTTCAGAAAAAATCATCAAGAATAAAACAATAAGCGTTTGTTTTCCCTTGACAAGATCGTTACTTTACGCATGAACAAGGGCATCTTGTGTTCAAAATTTTAATTCGATGGGTTAGATGGCAGAACAGTCATTTATTGGGGACCAAGTGGACGCTGTGCGGAAAATTTGCCCCAAATATTTTTAATCTCTAAGACTTCCCTTTCCCTTCAAATCCGCCACGTTGTCAACGCCGGGGACATTTCCACAGTGTAAACCCTTGCTATACTTGCTATACCCAAAATAAGCCTACATCGCAGTCCTACATTTGGATTACTCAAAAATAGACCGTTGATAGAACTTTGAAATCGGCGTACAAGTGAATCCTGACTTCCAACTTACTTGGTTTGCCGATAACCAGGTTTATCGGCATTACGTTCTTGTTGCGCACAGGCCTCAGCGTTATAAGCTTTGAGCCATTTATCAACAAGAACTGCCTTCTGGTCTCAGCATCGACGACTGCGAACTGCAAGGCCGGGGCGTTAGGTTCAACGACAGGCACATCTTTGGTGATCATGGCGATGACATTTGCATTGATGGGCATTCCGCTGGCAGGGTCGTTATCGCCCGGGATTAGCAAGATCTTTTTGCCCGAGAGATTGGTTATCTTCATCTTGATGAAATAGTCTATAAGTGGTTGCTTTGATACAACTGAAAGCAAGCACGGGGAAAAAATCGTTAAAAATACTTACTCCGTTTACCGCTAACTGGCCAGCTCAGTTGGTAAAGTAGCACAATGTTTTGACGGAGGTCACGAGTTCAAATCTCGAGCGTACCAAAAATAAGAGTCTTATATAAGTAGTAAAACCAGATGGGCTGTGAATGAAGAAAATAGCTTTTCAGTCCAAAATAGCGGTCGGGGGG
>BLFK01000862.1:6256388-6295480 GCA_014634185.1 Astreopora myriophthalma
GGGTTGGAGGAGGAATGGTTGCAAAATCATAATAAGAATGAAACAACTTACCAGGGGGCTTTGGTGCTAGAACATAACAAGAGGGAAGAGAAAAGAGAATGTTATTTATGACCTTGAAAACATGGACATGCAAGTGTCTGTTATATCAGTTTCTTCCAACATTAGTAACAAATTAAAGGGCTGGTGTCATTCTTCTGTGCATGTGCAGTAATTTCATTTCTGATCCAGTGGACCTTTGTTCAAAGTCTTTTTTGATGAGGGGAATCCTTTGCAATCAACCTAATGAGGCTTGTGAGAATTATGATAACATCTGAAGAACATTTAGGTCATTTGCAGAAGAATTGTCATGACCATAACGTTGTGTAGGATAGGTAGACATCGTCTTGAGAAATTTGATTCACCCAAGAGGAACACGAAGCAGCTCAAGATGAATTCACCTTTCAGCCACTTTCACTCGAAGGAGATAAGAAAAAAAATGAAGGAAGGTTGGGAGAACAATCATTGGAAGCTTTATGACATGAAAGACCTTCATAGGAGCTCTAAATAGAACTGTATGTGCATGAGGGAACACATGTGCATCATCGTACCCCGTGACAGAGGCTCTATAAACTAAGCAATAACTGAATAATACAACAGTGTACAATAGACTTTTTACTTTCACCACCCTTAGTCCAAGCCAGTGTATGTACAACTGCCTAGACAATGCTGTCCTGCTGATCCCCAAGCATCTTTTGTTATGCTTCATTACCAACAAGTTAAAAATGCCAGAATTTTGTTATTTACATCATAAGATTAAAGAAAGTAAGCAAAAAAATAATTGTAAAACACTTACTTGTAAAAACAGGAGGCTTTGGAACTGTTGTTACTGTGATTATTATGGGAGGCTTTGTTGTTTGCTGCAAAGGTGGTCTTGTAGTTTGAGGGGGCTTTGATTTTGTGACTGGAGGGGGAGCCTGAGTTGTAACTATGACCGGTGGTGCTGGGGTGGTAACAGGGGGCATTGTAGGAATGGTGGTAGGTGGAGGTGTTGGAATGGTCGTAGGTGGAGGTGCCACTGTCGTCGTTGTGGATTCTATTGGAGGACATGGGGTTGGACACTGCGCTGGACAGGGCTGGGGTACTGGGCAGCTTGGAGGTATAACACAAGGTACACATGGTGGCTGAGGTTTGCTAGTTGCTATTGTCCCGTTATTCCCTCGCATACATTGTGGCCACGATCCTGACTTAAGAAGGTGAACACCTGCAGAACCAAAATGATCAGATGATTAAAATCAATCCAGATAACCATATAATGCATGCAAATTATGTTCATTTCTCAAAAGCCCTGAAAATGATTATTAAAACTATGGGTGCATTCTTTAGGGACTATTCTGTCTAAAATTTTTAGAATAACAGGAATAAGGTTTTCCAAATGAACACGTATTCCGAAAACAGAATGGTTCTTGCAGAGGTGACCTGAGAACTGAGGCTCGGAATAGTCTGGACACAACTGAGGCTAACGTTTCAGCGCCCGTGCATGATTTTCGTGCCAAAATAATCCCAAAACGATGGGTATTCTGAATAACTGAAGGATGGCAGTGTGGCCTAGTGGATAGGGCATTGGACTTGTAATCCAGTAGCCCTAGGTTCAAGTCCTGCTCTGACCACTAGCTGGAGTTCTTCTATGCCTGGTACAACTCTTCAGCTGCACTTGTAAATAGCCAACTCGTCTGCCTCCGGCAGATTGGATTCTTAACCATGCTATGTTCATTTGTTTCCTTGGCCCTGAAAAGCCCCTCAAGGGGAGTTGGCAATTAAGTATTTATTTATTTATTTATTTATTAACTTATTAATAGCTGACCATTTTAAATGTTTTCAAGGCAAGAAAATTCATGCCTCAAAATGTCTTCCCTTTAAAGATACAGAGGAACTTGTGGCACCCAAAAAGTTTCGGGACTTTAGAGGAGTTACGCACGCTTCACCTGGTATACAAGTCACTTTTTGAAGAATTAATTGAAAAACACACTCTACATGTGCAACTTTTATGATTATTTGACATAACATGGGCAAACTGGATACACTGTAAGTAATTAAGCTGGCGGCTTAAGAGGCATAAATTGTTATTGCACAAGGACTAGCCTTGGTGTTATCTACAAGTCCCGATACCTCCCGAAACGTCTCCAAGGTGCGAGAGTGTAGAAAATCACCTTTGCATCTCGTTGACATATCAATGACTGACTACGAACAATAGATCACATTTACCTTTCGATTTGCAAACAATTCAACAGAAAATGGTTCGATGGTCTCTCGAGAACAATTGTCCCAAAAGACAGCTATGAATGCTTCTATCCGATCACTGTACATGTCCTCGGCCGCCATTTTGTTCATTAGTTACATTACTTGTTCGAGAAGCCGCAAACCATGTCACGCAATCGATTTGCGCTGCTCTAATAGTCTAGTCCAAGTACCCTCTGAAAAACTCCCACCTAACGTGAACAGCAATGCAGTGCATTCCTCTATACGCTGGTGAGTATATGGACGTTACCTTTACTGTCCTCGCAAATACAAGCGAGTTCTCTGATTTGGCTCTGCGATAAAGCCGATGTGTAGATATACACTTCATCCACCGCTCCCATAAGGAATCTCTTTCCCTTATGGCTTCCTATTCCCGCTCTTTCGGTCCAGTCCTGCGCCAGGTATCCAGAACCATTGCCTTGTCTGGCAACCTGTGTGTTGACGTATATGGTGGCCAGTCCTAAAGAAAGTTTTTATTTTAGTGTTTGCAGTCAGGATTTACACGATAGCCGGGAAGTCAACACGAGCCTTTTATCAATTAAATGTCTTACTGTTTATGAGGAACCCTTGTTTAAGGCGGGAGACACAAACTACTGAGAAAAGGTGGCTCTTATCGCCCCACATCATTGACCCCAATCCATGAACCAATCATAACTCGAAGCAAGTGGATGTGGCCGGCGTCAAAGCGCGGGAAACGCGTGCGAACAATTCACAAATGAATTCAGTTTTGGTCCTCAGTGGTTGGATAAGAAAATGGCGCGAGATAATTGACCCAGTCATTAAGCAAAGCAATGCAAAGCTAGAGCAACTCCCAAATTACTTTCAACATCTCACTAAAAGTCGTTTTAAAATGCAAATTGTTCTTGTCCTTTTTGACACGTGACTATTTTTGTTTGCAAGGACGAGCTAGCGAGCGAGAAGGAGAAAAAGAAAAAAATAATTTTCATCAGCACGTGTTGCTGTTGACCGTATTTGGCTTTATGCGTTGTTGTAAGAGCGGAACACTTCATCTGAGTGAATCATTGAAATGGTCCTTACACACACCAACCTTGTTTCTTGTCGTAAGTGCCAACAAGATGGGTCCACTGATTTGGAGGCACTACCACACGATCGGTGGACAGGTTGAACACTACCATACCATGCAAATCGCGGGAAAACCATCGGACCTTTCCATCGATAACCTCAAAATGGTAAACTCCAGGCTTTGTGGGCCATCCTCCGGGAACTGCGTCAAAAAGCGACTGTCTCCCTGAAGTCGACGTTAATTTTACCCACATAGCGATAGTTACAGCGACGCTGGGTTTCGGATAAAATGTCCTGCCGTTGAAAGACACATTCCCACTGGAAAAAATCCCAACCAATCCACACGCTTCTGGTAATTCACTTATCTGCACGTTGGTTATTGTTCCACTGTTGTTATTTTTGGAACTGTCCAACACATTCACCCCTGACTGTTGGTCGAAAGTTAAGTGTAGAGCGACCAGGGAGGCGTTAGGAGGAACAACTGGAGCTTGAGTTGGAACCGTCGTGGGTGTAGGAGGCCTTTTGGGTGGGGGCGCTTGAGAAGGTTTCGGCATTGCTGGCTTGACTACGGGTGGTTGTGGAGGAGGCTTGGGAGCTGGGGGTTTCAGCACGGGTTTGCTTGGCACTGGCTGTGGAGACGGAACTGTAACCGGAGCTGGAGCAGGAGCTGGAGCCGGACTTGGAGCCGGAGCCAGTTCCGGTTTCGGGAAAGGTCTAGGCTTATAACCCTTTGGCGGACATTTGGACTTGGGATCATAAGGAACTACAATCAAAGAGAGAAATTAGCAACCACTCTTGTCGTACAGTAGAATGAAGAATCATATTGCTAATCAATGCGATAAAAAGTTATGGTTTCGAGTTTTAAAAGTGTGAAGTCGCTTCTCCAGAATTCCAGGTAAACTTGACACTGGTGCACCTACCTATCAAATGTAATGACTGTGGAATAACTTGTCGCTTATGCAAAGTCTTCTTGGAAACCAGATGGTCTCTCAGAGTGGCGAGTGGATCGGCAACCGGTTTACGGAAAGATATTAACATGAAAATGTTGATGATGTATGGCGTATTTGGCACGTAGGGGTTCTTCACTTTTCTAGAAATAGAATTGATAAAGGAATTATAAATGGCCAAAGGACTCGTTGAAATCCCTGTTCGTTTGTACTGCCGGTTGTCCCATCACTGCAAGATGTAATTACAGTTTAATATTGTTACATTACCTTATTCCAGTCAGACGCGCTGACAAGAAATCTGGATGAACTCCTTTATAGACACCAGTGATCTATTGGTATCAGAAAAAAAGTTTGTCAGAGGCATTCTTTTCCACTGGTCGTCAAGCCAAAAATAAGCATTTATGCTGCTGATGACATACGATGATGATGATGATGATGATAATGGTGATATTGATGATTCGATGATAATGGCGATAACGACGACGACAATGGTGATGGTGATGGTGACAATGACAATATAGGGGAAGATAGAATGGAAACTCGCGGCAATGTGAGAGAGAAGACGTGAACATTTTAAAAAAGTGAGGAAAGTAAGTATGAGACGGTGCGTTGATGAAGCGAGAACAGTTAAAAGACGGTGAGAAAGATAAAAATAATGTGTGGCACATCGCGCAGAAGTAGTAGGCTTAGCAGAAAAGGACGTGGCAGGAAAACGGTTTGGATGGCAAAAGGCTGGGTAAAGAAGCGCCGGAATATAAATTTGGAATAGTCAGTGATAGAAGCGATGCCACAGGGATTCAGAAAACTGGAGGAACGTGTTTATATAACATGTGTCAATGTAAAACAAACGCCTAGTCTGGGATGTGCAGTCTGCTACTTACTCCTGCCACGATCTCCTTGTTGAGTTGTCTCAGATACACCATGGATTTGTCAGTGAGCTGATCGTACCATACCTGACCCAATAGCAGCGAGGCACAAGCTTCTTTGGTGAAGGCTTTTATACAGACAAACACAAACAAAAACACTGTAAATGATCGGGGGCATTAAAAAGAAGGCGTATAATTGAATACGGTTTCTATTTTCGCTTTCCATTATATTCGAAGGTGAATCGCCGAGAGTCAATAGGAGAAGTAACACACTGGAATTCTTTTGACTTCACGCAAGTCTTCTTTCACAACTGTTTGCGCTCCAAAAAAAAAAGGTTGTTTTGTTGCCAGTGAAGTTCCTCCACTCCTTTGATCTCTACGCTGAGCCACAAAAGCAAGAGGTTCAAAGTCTGGGAGGACTCATCTCTCAAATACACACGAGTTTCACTGCTATTTTGGTAGAGATATCAAAATATTGCCACCGTTTCTTAGACTTCGTGGCAACCGCTTTTTCTTTCGTTTTGTTTGTTTTTCCTTATTAGCGGAAGAAGTAAACATAGAGTTTGGCCTTACAAGACCACAAGCTTTCGCAAAGGAAGCAGCCACAAGATAAGCCGCGTCCTATTATCAGTCTCTTCCTACCTGTAGGGAACGTTGGAACAAGGGTGGTTGTTGGTTTTGGCTGTGGTGTCGTCTGTGGCTTTGGGTGTGGTGCACATCCTTGCTGGTTCGGCCCACTTGCGGCGGTTCGGTTGTCGGGACAGCATCCATGTAAGGTGATTTCACAGTAAATGTGGTACGTAGGTGGTGGTGAAGGTTTAGTACTGGTGAGAGCACTTGTCGGCGAGGTAACAATGGTTGGGGTGGTAACTGGAACGACCTGAGTGGCGTTCGCTATAGGAAGAACACAGATCATGGCAGAGATTTAAGCCTTTGATCGCACATACAATTCGACAAGATCTCCCGGCTGACAGTACTAGTGCATTACACTGACCATGCAAGTCATCTATTTCCATCTGGACAGTGATTCTTTAAATAACCATAACAGCATTGAAAAAAGCAATAATGCATTTAATGAACAACAACAGACGTTGTGAATACCTCTACAGTTCGGTGTTCCTCCACTGACCCGCGTTCCAGGAACTTCTTTGCCGGTGTTTTGGTTCACGCACCAGCATTTCGTTTTTCCACTGGCAGGGTAATTATAGCATTGCACCTGTTTATACAGTCCAGATGGATCGCATTCGAAAACAAAAATGTAGTCATCTCCGATTTTTCTGGCGTTCTCCTTGTCCTTCAAACACTGGCTCTGCACTTTCGTTTTCGCTAGTACCGCTGAGGGTGGTTTATGCACTTGGGGCTGATTTTCTTGAAGTGGGCAGCCCTCCTTATCAGGTCCCTTTGCAAAAGTAACATTGTCGTGGCAACATCCATAAGGGCCCAAATGACAAGTGGGAACTTTTGAGGTATTTGCGTGAACTTTACCTAAATAACAAAAAATGTGAATGACGACAGCAACGGGAATAAAAAGAAGACCAGCTAAACTATACAATTAGCGGATAATCCTGTGGAAAATGGGAGATTTCTGGCATCACCTTGTTAATGAACAAGAACAGACGTTGTGACTACCTTTACAGTTAGGTATTGCTCCGCTGACCCGCGTTCCAGGAACTTCTATGCCAGTGTTTCGGTTCACGCACCAGCATTTCGTTTTTCCTCTGGCAGGGTAATTATAGCATTGCACTTGTTTATACCGTCCAGATGGATCGCATTCGAAAACAAAAATGTAGTCATCTCCGATTTTTCGGGCGTTCTCCTGGTCTTTCAAACACTGGCTCTGCACTTTCGTTTTCACGGGTGGCGCCGAGGATGGTTTATGCACTTGGGGCTGATTTTCTTGAACCGGGCAGCCCTCCTTATCAGGTCCCTTTGCAAAAGTAACATTGTCGTGGCAACATCCATAAGGGCCCAAATGGCAGGTGGGAACTTTTGAGGTATTTGCGTGAACTTTACCTAAATAACAAAAAATGTGAATGACGACAACAACGGGAATAGAAAGAAGACCAGCTAAACTATACAATTAGCGGATGATGCTGTAGAAAATGGGAGATTTCTGGCTTCACCTTGTTGTACCCTAATGGAACTAACCAAACCGAGGAGCGGGGATAATTCAAGATAACGAAGAACCTTTTGCCGCAAATACTTAATAGAGCAACGTGTGAATCTCTCGGCATTCTACAGCACATTGTATTAGATCAACATCGACGTACATTTCCGTAAATTAAAACATCGAGAAGAAGAGCGATTCCAAAGGATTATTTTCATACATGAAGACACGAATTGCACAGTTGGCTGTAGAGTACTAAACTATTAAACCTTTAATAGTTACAAGTGTCAATGTGTTTAGCCTTAATAGACTAATTGGGGACACTGCTAAAGCATTAATAACATTTAATAATCGTAAGAGATGAGAATTTAGGCCTCCAACTTCCAAGGGAGATTTTAAAAATGTCGAGTTATAGGTGATGAAATCTAAAACAAAATTATCCGTAGGGAAGGAATATTACTCTGTTCAAGTGAGCGCGAGTTGTAGGCTGTAGGAGGGTTCAAGTTGCCGGGAGTCTATTTTTTACCTACCGCATTCTGGTTTTGTTCCATCGCTCGTCCTTGTTCCTTTGATTTCCTGGCCTGACAAGTCCACGCACCAACACTGTTTACCGAACAGTTCATTCTCAAAACACTGCAGGGGAACAAAGTCTCCAACCAGATCACACAAAGGGACAAATATGTCAGTGATAAAGGGCGACAACGCAATTTCTCTCTCCTTTTGGCACTGGGTTTTGGGTTTTTCCGCAACTAAAGAAAAGTAGAAATGAGGAAAAGGAAGCACATCATAATGTTAATGATACAGAGAACGATTATTAAGCGTTTATATTAATATAAGCTTTCACATATTCCGGTAATTAGTTATGCATGTAGCTCACCTGGTTCTGTATCGTTCAACGTGACTTCCACTTCAACTTCAAGATGTGTTGGACTCTGAACCGGCTTTTCCTGTTTTGTCTTAGCTTGCTGATCGTGTTGTTTCTCCAGTTTCTTGGTTTCCTTATTCACTATAGCGGCCGTGCAATCGGGTATCTCTCCGTCCGATGCCCGGGTTCCTCTAATTTCTTGCCCATCTTTGGTCACACACCAGCACTGCTTAGCAAAGCCTTCGTGTTCGAAGCATTGCACATCGGCGTAGTCACCACCTGGTGTGCATTCAGGTACAAATGCGTCGTCCATAGTCTTAGCCATTTGGCGTTCCAGTTGACAGGCAGTCTCTAACAGAATAAATGACGGGGTTATTACTGACACCAAAAAAGTGATATTTTGTGCTATTTTCTTGAAAATAGTCAAAATTTGTGGACTTCAAATATTAATACCTGTCCAGCCATTACTACTTACGCAAAATGAAATTCGGGGAAGGTGCGATACCACTTTTAGATTTCTTTTAACATCTACTAAATAACCGTGCCCTTTGACTATCCATAAATGATGCGTAGCGAAGTAACAGCTCTCAGCGATTAGAGACTCTGGCAACCATTCTGTAGAAGGTTTTCCCAATAAAAACGAAGTCATATACTTACTGTTATTGTTGTTCTCCATCACTGGTACAGGAGCAGGGGCTGGGGCCGGACTTGGGGCAGGATAAGACGAATAGGGAGCAGGGGAGGGATAAGAATATGGTGCGTAGGCGGGATAAGGAGCCGGATATGGTGCATAAATGGGTGCCGGGTATGGTGACGGATATGGTGCTGGGTTTGGTGCCGGGGAAGGGTAAGGAGCATAAGCTGGATACTGTGCTGGGGCAGAAGAAGGCGTCTGAATTGAAGCTAGCTCCTGTTCCGCTGAAGTGTAATTCGCTGACTGTTGGCCATTTAGCTGAGTGTTGTTTGATAAATAATCTGTAAGGTTTTCAGTGGTATTTGCTTGAGATAAGCCGAATGCAGAAGTGCGGTTAAACGCGTATGTTTGGTTTTGAACATCTTGCTCCGGGCTGTAAGTGCTGCCGTTAACAGCAGCTTGTCTGTATGAATAATATCCGGTATTGCCCCCAATGTTCAATGGAGTCTGCGTGACGTTTGTAGTATACGGGTTAGTAAAGTTTGCAGATTTCTGGTCATACTGTGATTGGCTGAAAAACGTTCCAGAGTTGTTGTACATATGTTCTGGCACTTCAGAATTATTATATGACGTTGCTGACACTTCAGAATTGTTATATGGTGCTGCTGACACTTCAGAATTGTTATATGATGTTGCTGACACTTCAGAACTATTATATGATGTTGCTGACACTTCAGAATTATTATATGACGTTGGTGATCGTTCAGAATTATAATATGATGACATTGACGCTTCCGAGTAATTATTGGACGATGGAGACTCTTCAGTTCTGTTATACGACGATGGAAATACATTTGCCAGTTCACGTTGCTGCTGTTGTTGCTGCTGCGGTGATGAATAATATAAGTCATAAGCCGTTGTATTTGCACTTGTATCATTGGATGAAGCCAACTGCGGTGAAGCATAATAATAGTTACTGTTATTGGTGTTTGTCTGATCATTAGTTCCTTGATCATAGGCTGTTGCTATTTGCTCTTGTCCCTTCTCTGTCCCGTAGGTCGCGTATGTAGCGCCGTTATTCGCGGGATTTGTCCCGTAATGGTTGTCACTGTAGGCATTTGGGTCATACAAAGCTGATCTTTGGGTCCTCGTATTTGATTCCTTCTGAGGGTGCGGGATGTAGGAGTACTCTGCGGGGTTGACGTCTATGGTAAGTGTTCGATCCTCTGCAGATAAATGCAAAGACATGACTTGCCTGAGTACGAAAACGTCGGCTCTCTCAGTTCACTCATATAAAGGATCAATTGACCGTTACGCTTTAGAAAGTGCACCGATGCAGTGAGCGATGGGTTGACTTATATTCCGTATTATATAAAGGAAATCAGGATATCTAACCTTTCAGCCCATCGAAAGGAGAAAAATTGATATTAGGGGTAGGCACAAACGCGTTTAAATTATTGGACAGGAATATGATAAATTATGATGGTCAATACGCAAATAATCTATTTAACAAATAGACAGCAGTTTTCTATGGTCTATACTCTTATAGACCATAAAATGACGCCATAAAATGTTCAAAACTTGGCAGTGAAACCACTCGCCTTCGGCTCGTGGTTTCACTTGAGTTTTGAACATTTTATGACGTCATTTTATGGTCTATAAGAGTATAGACCATAGAAAACTGCTGTCGATTTGTTTTGTACAATAACATGGAAAATACGAGCGGAATTGGCTTTATTTTTCGTAGAGCGCAGGTTACAGAGCGAAAGCAAAAGCCGTCGCATAAACTAAAACTAAAACTAAAAATATCTTGCAAAACGTCCAAACTAAAATTTGGAAGTATTTCGGACTCCATTTCATGGGAAAAATGGAAACAATTTCTTCGTACGGTAAGAAATTGCAAACTTTTCCTTACATTGCTTTACATCTGACGTCGTTTTTATTGTCTGTACTCTTATAGACAATAGCTACGAGCCAATCAGCGCGCGGGAATTTGGACAGTTATTGTAAAAAAACTACTAATTACCTGGTCTATGACTGTATTCTTTTACATTGTCGAATAAAACTACTTCATCCCTTTTGACTTGCCTATGAGCTGCAAAAGCCGGTTTGTATCCTAAACACAGAAAGAAAACAGAAGTTCAAAGCTAACCAATGAACCACCGAGCGCCAAACGCGAGGCGAGATGGACTACAGGAATGACCGTTTTTATACTAGAGACGCACAGTACGGTTGGGACGAACTTGGCGGGAAACATTTAAACTCCGTCTGTTTAGTTTTTCTAGTATTAAGACGGAAAAAAGACGTTTTTTGTGTCTTGACGAACTGTCTTGAGAAGTGCGTCTTCTAAGACGCACTAAAGCGGACAATTCAATAAGACGCATAATCCGTCTTGTGCCCGTCTTTATAATCACTAGCTGCACTAAACAGACGCACAACTGATGTCTGCCCAAGTTCGTCCCAGACGGCGAATCCGCCTCTAGTATAGAAACTGCCAATCAGGTGCTTTGTAGCCAGGTTAGGTTAGCTGTAAATTTTTACGATTAATTACGAGGTACTAATGTTTACACCTACCTGTTTCGTAAACAGAATTGCTCCAGTGACCACCGCAAAACGAATCTCTTTTGCTTTTGCATTCGCTGGAACACTTGCCTTGCGGAAGTTCTCCGTATCTTCCGTAAGTATTGCCACAAAAACAAAGGTAAGAAAATTGCAGTCCAGCGTATTTAAATTCTAATTCTTTGCATTTATGAACGCAGATTCTAGCGTTCAACTCCGGTGCATGGACGCGTTGCGGGAGATCCCTCGGGTCACTATCTTTAAAACATCCTATATAATGCAGATCATAATCTGGGAAGAAAAGCGGAAAGAGTTTTATGAGCGTTTAACTCTCGGCGATACAACATACAAACTATTTTTCATATTAATCATACCATTCCCATTACCCGAAAACTTGCTACGAGGAATACTTCACGGAATAAGTTAAGAATAGCTCACGAAGGCAGTAACATCAGTTTCACCTTTTGATTTTGCTGTCCATGCCGGAACAATCGTCCATAACAGAAGGGCCCAAGTGAGTCCCATTATCTTAGACCGGCCTTATTTTTCCTTGATTTCACCGTTCTGGTTATGTCTGAGAAGAATAAACTCCAGTTAGCTCGGAATGAACAACCACACATATCCGAGGTCAATTGAGTCATGTTGGCTTCAGTATTTCATGTTGTTTACACATTTTTTATCAGGGTAAATTCATTCTATATCTGCTTTCATCTATACTCCAGGTCGGCCATGTTATCCAATTTTATTTATCCCCCACCCCCCGCCCAAAAAAGAAAAACGGAGAAACATTTCTGTTGCGGCGTCAGATTAAGAAATAGAATCGAGAGGTCATTCATGATTCGAGTTGCTACTATCTGACAAGGGGCATCCATCCCTCCCTCCCTCCCTCCCTCCTCTCCTTCCTCCCTCCTCTCCTTCCTCCTTCCCTCCTTCCTTCCCTCTTTCCTTCTTTCCCTCCTTCCTTCCTTCAGTCCTTCCTACCTCCCTTCTTTCATTCACCGGACAAATTAAATATACCGTATTAATTAAAAATATATAAACACAACGTATCAAACACCACTGCTAAACAACGTATCGATAAAATGATCCTGATTTATATTTGAAATCATGACAAATGAAGCGGTTGACTGAATTTTGCTCTGTGTAGTAACATTCACTCGTCCGCGAAATAAACAAATTAAATTAAATTAAACTGCTATCCAGACATACACGAGGGAGTGACTTTTAACGGTATCACAAATACCAAAAAGAGAATTGCAGCTCGAAAAATCCAAATTCTTAGAAAATTAGGTTATGTTTTCAAATTTTCTCCAAGTCCGATCAACTATGAGGGCAATCAGTGGTGTCGGTAGCCTCGTCATTAAGTTATGCTTGGGAATGGCCTTAAAAAATGAAAAAAAAAAGTGCAAAAAAACCCGCAGTACTGTGCTGAGATACTCTTAAATCTCTTACGTTTTGAAAGGCTCAATTGAGCTACACCTTTTCTTTGCTGGTGGGAACTGAAAGTGTCATTTGTAGAGACGGAATGTTACAACCCAGTTGACTTGACAAGCTAGGAATGCTTTCAACCGTGCTTGCTGACTACAAAGCGTGAAAGTTTTCCAGGAATAAAAATATCTTCATTCAGTCTCTACGATTTGAAATTTTCCATGCTTGAAAAACCTCCATTTAAATTTACAAATCTAGCGTTTTGCCCTACTATGAAATGCCAGTGGCGATAAAAAGTTGATCTTAGAGCCGGAGAAGATGAAAGAAACATTGCTCATTAAAGACGCCGAAAGCCCTGCATCTATGATACCCACCTTAGAAAACGTAGATATAATCTAAATCTCGTTCCAAACCAAATCACGTTCTATGACATTATAGCAAACGAAAATTTACACCAGATCCAAACACAGAATCGCTATGGAAAGGTGCTATACAATGATATTCAAACTCTTTACGAATTCATGAGATGCAAGGAAACACTGAAATAGCGGGTTGCCCATTCTTGGTGCTACCTGCTATGAAACAACAATTTTTGTCCTTCATTTCCTGCCTCGAGTAGGGATTATATAGAATTAAGCTGAACGTCAGTTGATAGCTAATCGTCTTTTCATTTAATTAAATCTGTGCCGTACATGCTGATTTGTGGTACCAATTGCAAGCTACGAGTTTAGATTTTTTTTTCATTCTCGTGACAGTTGACAGTGGACCAAGCATTTTCAAACACATAGTTAATTTGAAAGACGCATCTCCGTATTTGACATACACCCAATGCAAGGAGGCTCCCTATTGCAACTAGAGTAGTGGAATATCCTGCTGGAGACAGGATGTCGTATCCTACTCCCACCAGTAAATCGAGCCTACCTCAAATAAAATTACAGGAAACGAAAAATCGATACAGGTGTATGTGGCGCTCACCTCTTGAATGTGATAGGCTAGTAAGCCGTTCGGATCAAGTTGACTATAAATCTCAGGCGAAGCCTGGAGAAATGCCGTAACTCGACAATCGACGAACGAGCGAATATCTTGAACCGAATTTCAGTTAAACGTTGTTTTGGCGATTGTTCTGCTTTTAATCCGTAATAATTCTGAGCCCCGTTAGCTATGACAAAATGACGGTTAAAACCACTTGTCGGATATCGATATTAGGTTAAGATTAGCAACAATTATTTCTTACAATCAAATATATATATTAATTTCAACTTGCATCTGACAAAACTCAAATGCACTTTTATTTGAGCCTCTCAAGATTTTCTTGCCAAGAGCTGGTTATTTATAATTTTCAAAATAACTGAATTCTGGAGATAATATGAATTGTTGACAAACTTCAGATCACAAGGATACGATCCCAAAGTTCCTCGACTCATTACATCCTGAACAGTTTTCAACTGATTTATCAACCATTTAAAACAATATAAAGGACTGTAAAAATCGCTTCTCGTTGTAAGCTTTCCGTTTTCAGCTTACACAATACACAGCTTACACAATAGGTCGACTATAAACATTGAATTCAAGTTCTCCTACCTTTGCCGTTCTGTAAAAAGTACAATCTAGGACTGAACAAAGCTCCAGTCTTTGGAAGTACGTAGCTCCACTGATGTCCCTTTTCACGTCATTTGAAATCAGCTATATTTCTCTGTTTCTACTTCTCAAAAATCATTGCCTTCGCTTCCCTTGGCAGTTTCCCTCTCGCAACAAAAGAAATTCAATATTAATGATTCCTCCGACGATCTTCGGTTGCCATTTTCACGCAGGACTGAATTAAACATTCATATGGTTGACCAGTGAAAACTCCGCGACCATGTAAGAAAAACCTGCCCCACCGACTACGTATAATAAAAAACAAAAACAACGAGAACAAAACAAGTAATTGCAAGTCAATGGAATCCTTTGCTCTGCTGTTGACATTATTTATTACGGAGTTTAATCGATCGACACCATTTAAAAACTGACATATATTTCCCAAGCAATATTCAGTGGACAGAAACCGGGCCGGAGTACATAGCAACCAATTTCCGCGAATTATATGGTGCGTGCAACGAAATTTTCCGATTGAGAGATATAAGTCAAAATAAATTTTGAGTCGTGAAACCAAGCAATTCATAAACACTATGAAAATTGTTAAAACAAACTTCACACTTGATCTTTTGAATCAAAGCTTCTTGTTCAACACTCCGTTGTGAGACACGTGTAACAAAAATAATAAAACCAACTCTTCTGTTTATAGATACAACTAGTTTCATTTTTTCAAATGGTTTACTTGAAGACAAATTTCTCTTGGTGATTCTGATTCCGGTTAAATGGTGGAATAAATTTATTTGTAGTAGAGCATGGTTAAAACGCCTCACTAATCCTTATGGCATCTAGACTTTCAATATAGCTTTGCTTCAGTTGTCACTTAATTCAACCGTTAAATTGTGCAGTGACATATACAGAAACAATCTATTTCAGATTCGCCGAGTTTGTCGTGAAGTTCGTCAGCTATCTCCTAAAAATAATGCTATATTCTCATTTCTGTGTCTTTGCTGGGAATAATCGGCAATCCGGCGTACAGTCAACACCTACGACTACGTAAATGTTGACTAAAGGAAGACCAAGCGAGCCACTGAAGTTGATTGATCATGGTTTGTCTTGTACTGAAATCTTTGAATCGTTAAAGCGCAGGGATCAAATGATCAGAATTATAGCTAAATTAGCCGACAATGCTATTTTGTTTCGGTTGTCCATCAAACCCCAGAAAACTATAGCACCAGCAGCTTAACGGACACAACCTTCCAGCTATTTATACTTATTGATTCTTCTTGTCCAATCATAAAATAGTCAACACTTGTCATAGAGCAGTTTTCAGTTGAATGTCGAAAGTAATTAGGCAATTTCTTTGGTTTTGTTTTTGTTTGCTCTATGATGCGATCAAAAGGAAAAGAAACTTTGCGGGAGCTTTCAACTAATCAGATGCAAAACTAAAACTAATCGCCAGTCTCGTTTTCCCGCGCTTAGCCCTCGTTGCGTTCTAATTGGCCAGTAATACAACGTCATAAATCAATTCGATTTGTGGCTGCCTGAAGCATGAGGAGTTTTATAATTTCCTTCAGAACGTGATTACTTTTGGTTTTACGACACTCAACGGTACGATAGCTATTATTTTGCCATCGTCGTTCCCGATAACAGATTCTTTTTCAGTCGCCGCTGAGAAGGCCAAAGTTCTTTTTTACCGTCTCAACATCTCATGAAAAGGTTTATAACTAGCACTAATCATAGATAGATTTCCATTGCTTTTGAATAAACAAAGAAATACATAACGTGTGGGCGTGTGAACGTGTTAAACGTGAGGACTTGCGCCAGTCCACACGTTTCGCGCTATATCCTCTCCAAAATGGTAAATGATGTCTATGTACGTTAAGGAAACGTTCAATGAATAGCTGTTCCCTGTCTCGGCAAATTACGATAAAATCTTGGTAATAAGTGTTGGCTGTCCAAACTATGTCCAATCTTTGCCCGTATGGGTGACGAGAAAAATCATGTGGAAAATGGAATCTTGTTGCCATCTGACAAATGAAGTCTTTCCATCTGGTAGAGCTTAAACTCACACGGCCTTGCAAGCAACGAATGAATATGATGACTTACGGACACAAGCAGAACTAAAGTAATTGCAAAGTTTATCATTCATTCAACAATGTCAGATAAATGTGATTTAAAGCTGATATTGATTGTCTGCTCGCTATGTGAATTTTCCTGGCCTGCCATGCTCGTTCTTAGTTGGTTAATAGTCTTTTCTTTGATGCTTTGTGTTCCTGTTTAGAAAACCAAAAAAAAGGTCGTTAAAATCAAAACCTCATAAGAATATTAATGCACAAAAAGGAAGGTTGCAGGCCAAATATTCTTGCTCGTTGGCCGGGCAAAATTCAAACTGATGGCGATTAGCTAATCGCGATTATCTATAGAGAGCGAAATCCGTTGTTTCACTACGGCTGGCGTTGAACTTAAGATTAATTTATTAAAGACTACGGTTAAAAGCTACGGTTGGACGTGTCGTGAAGAATTGGACTGCCCGTTTTGGTCGACCGCGTAAGGAAAAAAGAAATGCGAGGAGTTCGTAACTTTTTTTTGGACAATGTCGGCAATGGAGTCGCAAAAAAGTCGTTGAGGTTCATACACTCGCAGAAAAGAACTTGGCCGATATCCAGCCATTCAGTTGACCGCACGCTTGCTCAATGACCTACATATCTATTTAGTCCATGCTTCTGACGTGAACCCTGCTTTACTCTACGTTGCAAAAACTGCAAGGATTTGTACGCCAATACAGGAGTAGACGGAACTACTTTTGGAACGACATTTCGCTCCCTAAGAACCAGAGACAGACAATTCATCCAATCAAATGGCTTAGCATGACAGCGATTGACAGCTCATTCTTTATGATGCCACGTATTTTTTGCACAGAGAAGAGCGCTTGCAACCATGAAAACCACTTTTCACGGGAATTTCAAAGACTGAAAATAACCTCATCTACTCCTGTGCTGATGGCCCGAACTATAACGTATGGACGCTCCTCAGTTATGGGTTCCTGCGTGTGCACATTTCTCGACCCAGATTCCTGATATTCGTCCAATCGTACTTGCTAACCGTTGTGTTGCATCGTTACGAGTTCACTTTTTACTTGCTACGGGTTTAACTTTTGCCGCTGAGAAGCAATGCTTTGTATCACGTGATTATTATGCTTGGAAGTAATGGCCGTGAAGGATGCTGAAATTTAGGAGGCTGAATTCACCTTGTGTTTAGTGACGTTAACTGTTGGTTTTAGATCCCTCAAAGCTGCCTTGAGTAGTGGAGTAATCTTGATATTTCCCGGTGGATCATAGCCTTGAAAAAAGAGTGAAAGGAAACTGAAGAATCTTGAAAAACAATATTGGTTTATTGTCCTTATTCCAGATGACAACAAAGTTTAACGATCTTGCAGATGTCATTTCAAAGACAGCACTTTCTCCACAGTTATAGGGGCTCTGTCACGGAACATGGAAAATCCTTCTTTATGACCTTTACTTGTATCCAAATGTAGGAGGAAGATATCAAACGATTTTTGGAGGAAAAGTCATCCTTAATGCATTTTTGTCCATGTCTTCAAGATTAGGTGCGAAAATGTCAAAAATTTAGGCTAATTTTTCAATATGCTATCCGTTTCCATCCTTGCCATCCGTGACAACAGAAGACATTAAATAGTCTCAGACCAGTAATATAGTCTTCAATAAACAAACTGCACTATTATTTTGCATTTTCACTGATTTGAAGACATCTTTTAGCATTCTACAGTGAGGCTAAAAGAGCGTGACAGAGCCCCTTTAAAGACCGTGAGTGATGGTCCGGCTTGGGTTTGAGCCCAGACCTCCCGCACGGTTGTCCGGTGCTCTGGCCTACTGAGCTAACCGGTTGGCGTTATAACACCAAAGCACACTTAGCAAAATCTTTCTGACAGTGTTCTCTAGTTTTATCGAAATTAAGAGAGCTAGCTTACGGTTCACATTGAATGCCTCTCTTTCATGATCACCTGTTTTGTAAATTGAATTACTCCAATATCCTCCGCAATGTTTATCCTTCTTGTTAGAGCATTCACTGGAGCACTTCCACTCAGGTAGCTGCCCGTACCTTCCACGTTTATTGCCACAGAAACAAAGGTAAGAGAATTGCAGCCCGGCGTATCTGTAATACAGGTCTTTACAGCTCTTTGCGCATGAGCGAACGGTCATCTCTCGACCATGCACCCTTTGTGGTAAATCCCGCGGGTCCGAATCTTTATAGCAGCCTACATATTCTAGGATAGACGTTGAAATATAATGCACAAATAAGAAACGTTTTGTGAACTTGTTTTTCATGATCACATGATTAAATTTGACTTGTTAAAAGAGTTTAGTACACATCTGTGAGTGGAGTCGGAGACCATGGCCTTGTTTTTATTATTAAGTACATTATCTGTCGCGTCCCTTGGCGTATTGTTTGCTATCCCTATTTCGTCAGTCACCTGTGTGTAGAGTTGGCGGCTAAGTAAAAGTATTCAATTATAAAATGCACTCCTCCCGAGGTGCTTTTGATCGCGTGGCTTAGCCCTCCACCTTGGAAAGTACAGTCTGGTCATCGGAAAAGTCGTACTTAACAATGGGGAGTAGCAAGAGAGGGTGTGGTAAGAGAGCGCATCCCTATGCCCCCTGATAATTATTTTCAATCTAGTTTTAAATTTCGCGCCACGCGTGAAGGCTACTTTTAACCTCATCCCCATGACCTCGCGGTTCATATTTCGGACGGACCAATCGGAATCCGTTCTCAGTTAAATAACTAGTCTCACGACCTCGTACTAAAAATAGATTGAACAAAACTTGCTATTGGTAAAGGGACATGAACGGGGGAAACGTTCTCTCTCCTCATCCTCTCTTGGAGGTAGTTAACAACAGGGTTAAGCAAAGTTAACGTTATACTACGGTACGGATTAAATGCCATGGCAACATAGGTTTTGGCAAGAGACGATAATGGGACAGAGAGGGAGTTTTATGGCGTTTACCCACTAGGATATCTAAATTTCACAAAGTTACTTATGTACACCGTAAGTCGGGTTCCAGAGAAGTCCGCAAACCTTAATTCGGACTTATTTAAAATTGTAAAATCATTAAATGGGGCAGATTTATGCTTATTGCAGCAAAAAAGTGGCAAATGACCCAACGCAGTGCAATCAGTGTTCGCGGACGTCTCGGGAAACAGACTCACTAAAAATAACTTTACTGAAATTCACATATTCCAAAGGCTAGACTGGGCGTTTCCCTCTCTGTCCAATTATTCTCTCTTAGCTTTGGTCACATTTTACCCGGTGTTAGGCCCCGAACAACGACAGCAGCAACAGCAACAATACAGAAAAAGTAAAGAGAGACATTTTTTCAGACCTTGACTCTTGCTGGACCATCTCATAATACATAAATCTTAAACACTACAATTTCAGTTAACAGTATACCATAGCAGGTGACACAAGATGATAACAACACCAGTGAAACAATAACAGTGCTTCTCATGACTCCCCAGTCTTCACTGATTCCTGTTTGTTTCAGCTTCCTGTAGGCACAGATATCAAAAGGCAAACAGTTTGTAATGAAACGTGATAACATCTATGACTCAAGCGGCAACGGAAACAGCACGACTAGATAGATCTTTATAACAGGTGGTTACATAATTAGTCAATGCGAAGACGATACTGCCGCCCGTAACGCGATCCTCAAGCTGCACAGATTATTTTTAAGAGCATTTCACGGAATCAATTAATTTGAAACTGAGAAGGTTTTAACATAATTGCTCTGAAATAAGACAACAATTACAGCGAAAAAAATAAAAGTGAAATACACGACACTATGCCAAACACAACTGGTGCGCGGTGGACAATTAACGCGACTGGATTTTTAAGGAAATGTCTTAGTGTATTATGGCACTACGATGTAAGCGAAACGAGAATATGCAAAATCATTGAACAAATCCCTTCGAATCTCAATAGTACTTAATTGGATGTATGTTAAGACGATAATGCTATTTTTCCATACCTTTCATCGATTTCTGGTTGAATAGGCTTTTTTGAGAAATCTTCACTTAGTGCGGGAGTTAACAGCAGTATAAAGTTGACCACATCGAATGCTGTGGCTACCGCCTATTAATCATAAAACTTGTTTCCAGAACGAAGAAGGAAAATATAAGATTGTACTAGATATCAAGTGATCGCGATTTCAAGTTTACTTTCCTCATGGCATCGCATCAATTATTTATTATGACAAAATAACTTAGTGGTAACAGGACAACCAGTATACTTGACAAAATACAGTAGGGTTTCAAGTGCTACTGGAAACCATTGGAATTCTGTTTTAATAAAATTTTGCAAGTCTTGGAATCACGTGGTCGACCAAAGCAAGTTCCGCTTACTAGGAATCTTGGTTACAGGTGGTCGTGTGGAAGCCATTATATATCTGGAAATCATATCTGGCAGCGTGACAACATTTGGCTAAAAAGAGCGGAAACGAAGTAAAGAGCACGATTGTCGCCTGTACTCACCTCTGACTGGAAGCCTTCTCAAAACTACATGATTTTGAAAGTTCATTAAAATGCATTGTTGTGATATTCTCAGGCTCCTGGCTACCTTTCAGGTCCCAGTTGTTCGAAGGACACATAGCGCTATACACTGGATAAATCACTATCCACTGGATAAGCAATTGGTTTTACCTGTGTTTATCCGCTGGATAGCGTTATCCACTTTTTGAACAACTGAGGCCCGGCCGACTACTAAAAACAAATTTGACGGGGAATCCCCAAAGTAAGCAAACGTCTATCAAGAGGAAGAGAGTGGCGACAAGTTCAGTTTCAGTTTAGCTTGGCTTGCTTGTCAGTTATAGACATGAGTGGTGGGAAATGAACAGGTAATATTAGGGTTGAGTACATTATGCCGGCATAGTTTTGGACATAATATCATGGGTGACAAATTACTCCTTAATTTTGGCGCGAAATTTGTATAGGTAATCAAATGATTTCGAGTGCAATTTGGAATAAATAAGCACAAGTAAATTTTTCAAAGACTACAAAAAATTGCACGAGCCCATAGGGCAATTGCAATTTGTAGTCTTTGAAAAATTTACGAGTGCTTATTTATTCCAAATTGCACTCGAAATCATTTGATTACTTGTTAATAATATACATGCAAGAATTTAATTTCAACTCTCTGCACTCAATTTAAACTTTTTGCACTGTTTGGGATTAATTGACATGCTCTCAGCCAATCAGCATGGTGAAATTTTTGCATATATATTATTATAGCGTTAATTTATAATTTCACGTTTGAAATTACAATGTTGCCATGGCAACCTTTCCTACAGTGCCAAAATGGCGTCTTGTGATCTTAATTTGTCACCCATAATATTATTCAGTAATCAAATGATACACTCGTGAAATTAGGGAATAATTTCACTTGCGTTTTGTCCCAAATAAAATAATTTCCCGAGCCTTTCACGCGCGTGAAATTATCCCCTAATTTCACTCGTCACCATTGGATTACCCGTACTAATAATATAGTCAGAGCATCGAGCACAATGCCGGCATAATGAGCAATGCGTAATACCGTTGTAATACTTTAGCGGCTATTTTCTTTTATAAAAAGCGTCTGAAATTTCGTTTCTAGTGCCTTTCGGATTATTTTGAGGCTTGGTTGCCTCTATGTAGGCCTGGTTGCCTCATCCAGTATGCCAGGTTCCTAAGGCTTGTTTTTTCTTGGACATTGAACATTTCAGTTCAATAAAATGTTGTGTTGTTACCTTGAAGAGGTTAATTTTAGTTTTGTGGATGGAATTGGGGGTTAAATTAATCCAACTCAAATTAAACCGAGCACAATGCTACAGCACGAGCATAATTTTCGGCATGACGCTATGTTTTGGCGGCTGACGGTCAAAAGCATGATGCTCAATTTTTCGAGCATAACGTGTTCAACCCTTGGTAAGATCAAACATAGCCAAGACCTAGAAATGGGCCTGGAGACAGGCAAAAGATTTGAGACTGTTGTAGGAACAAGTGAACAACTTACAATGTCCCCTGAAGTGACAGTTACACCTATATTAAAAATATGAAAAACATATATAAGCACCACGTTCATGGTCATTCAAACTCGAATTTTTTTTGTGTGGATTTATTGGAGACTATGTTTAACACCCCGATAGCTACAACTACAACGAAACTGCAATTTAGTGAGAATAAGTTTAACAGCCTGCATCCTCGTAGTGACCGAAGGAGAAGCATCAAATCAGTTTATGGAATGATTCAAGGCGACCTTTATCCTAATTCTAGTGGAGTACTGAAAGCTTATGTACATATTGTGATTTATAATTTCGGCATCCTATGTGTACATAAGCCGTCCCTTACAAATTTTTTAACTAATATAATAACGAGTACTACAAGTACTAATATACTAAAAAACTATAAATTAGTTTCCTTGCGTATATCTAGAGGAACAGTGTTCCAGATCTTTGGAGTGCACACAGCACTGAAAGCAGCCCTATCCCCATAGGTTTTGGGTCTAGACATGGGATGCATCAGCAAGTCCTGAGAGCTTGAACGTAATATGTACGCTAACGTTTACTGCACTCCAAAACATTGACAGTTTGAATTGGATAACTCAACTCCGGACAATTTAATGATTTTGGTGAAAAAAATATTAAATTATTGTTAAGTTTAGCTTGAGGTGTACAGTTTAACGCATATTTCAGATATAAATGGCTTCAGTTGGTGTAAAAGCTGAAATACCAGTAATATGTCGTGCTGAAACTGTTTCTACCGACAATGCCTAACTACAAATTTAATCAGTATATTTAATTCTGCAAAAATAATAACAATAATAATATTCAAAAATAAATTTAAAAAAATAATAAGAAGATATCATGATCGAATTTTATGCAGTTTGTGTCAACTGAAGCACAGCAGTTTGCTTTGAAACGGTAGACAACTTCTTAAAGTGTTTTAATTCATGTTCACTTGGGGAAGTATCTTTTACTTAAGTCCTGAATATAAATTCCTCAAGTCATGATCTTTCATCCAATTACTCTTTCACTACGCGCGACTGTCCAGTACGTGCTGTTTCATTATTTAGCAAACTGAATATCAATAACTCTTTGCAGTCTCTCACATTTGCTCTTGTACGAATTCTTGTCTTTAATGGTCTTGCTCAAGCTTGCCTTGATCTCTCTCAGTTGATCTTTTAAGCGCAGATTTTGGGCTTGCAGGTTATCACTTGATGCGATTCGCCTTTGTCTGCAACTTGTTGCATAGCTGCGATTTTTTAGGCTTCTCCGCCGTTTCCTCAGCCTTTTAACTTCTGCATTCGGAAGCTTTCTAAGGCGTTTGTTGAGATCTTGTATTGGCAAGTTAATCAAGTCATCGTCTGTGATCTGGTCATTGAAATCTTGCACGGAATGCGAGCTTTGAGTTTTAATGTGGGAGCTCTCATGGTCGGCACTTAAGTGTGACTTTGGTGAATAGCTCTCCGCCACGTCACCTGTGTCGCTGACGAGCTCTTCCAAATGATGTTTTGGAATGCAGCTTGAACTAGTATCATCGTCAGGCAAATACGTGTCCAGAAGTTCGTCAAGGAGTGTAATATCAGGGAATAGTGCTAGGTCAGACATGTCAGTTCTCCTCACAACAACTCATTTCGAGTTTATTTTCGAAACATTTTAGGCGACCACATGGCTCACGTAACTAAACCGTTCAACGAAAACTATAAAACTACGGATTGACAAGGTAAGATGGAAGGTAGAAGGAGGGTCTAATATCTCGACCAATTAGAGGGTTGAATATTGACAGGTTGACTGTTACTCCGCCCAATTTGCACCGTACAACTAAGTTCGTAGGGATTACGAAACGGGGAATCCCCAATTGGCCCTTTTTTCTGAATCCCCACACTGCGACAGTGACAAAAACATTATTTACGAGGCTTTGGTAGACTGAAGGAATCTCAAATGCTGCATAAAATGGAGCATGATAAAACGGTTCTCAAAAAAGCTCACAAATCATCTGTCTTGAAACGATATCAGTGGCAGTGATGAATGAATATTCAATTAAGACTAACGCCATCAGTCAAAAGGATCGAACAATGATTTGTATTTGTTTGCTTCCACTCAAAGGAAACCACATATTCAGTTTCATAAAAGGCTTGTTCCAAATACAACGACCCATACATGTATGAAGATTAAAATTCTTGTTCATATATCAGCAAGGAAGGTTTTCAGTGATCAACCGTCTGCAAGTCGATTGCATTGACCAGTCGTCTCATTCTTGTGTACTTCTGTTTATACTCGTCCCTTTCCTTTCGGACTTTTCTCAACTGTTCCCTCGCTTGATTTATCTCTAATTCGATTCGTTTGTTTTCAGCGGCAATACTGTTTTTCTTTTCGCAGCCTTTCTGTCGAAATTTAAGAGAATATTTACGGTTCTTCAGAATGCGCCTTCTCTTTCTCACGTTTTGTTTTAAGCTCGCGGGAAGCTGGCGAAGATGTTTGTTCAAGTCTTGTATCGACATCTTTTCGAGCTTCTCGTCGCTTATCGTGGCAATAAACTCGATAGCACTGCGTTCTTGATGTGATTGCCGATCATCGTCAGACCTACTTGTCTCTCCAACCATTTCCACGCTTTCAGGTACCAAGCCAAATTCATCAAGCGTATCATCTTCAAATAACCCTTCAGTATTCAACATATCCACATCATCTTGAATGTCACAAAAAGTACAACTTTCTTCCTCCGATGAAGAGTCAAAGAGAGCGAAGGTTACGTGGTCCTTGCTTGAAACCATCTTTCGTTCTTAAGGAAGTTAGATAGACCTCAATTTGAATGCTTCGCACCCAAAGGCGGATACAGATCAAGGGAACTGAATTGAAAGGAATGATCTGCTGGGAAAGTCCCATTCTCCGCCTTTAATTAATCGCCGCCACAATAAACATATCCAATATTCAGTGATCGTCGCCAGGATTTAGCAGATGGCATCCCGTTTTTTTCTTTTTCAGAGAAAATTTGAAAATAAGATAAACGAGGCAAGATTCCGCTTCTCGTGATGTTTTAGTATTCATTTGCAAAGCTTCTCCAAATTTGTAACTGTCTCGGTGGTTGCAGAGCTTTATTCATGTTCAATTCCTGGGCGTCAATTGATATAATTGGTATTTTTTTTATAATATCAAAACTCACTATTAATAGATTGTGCACAATTCAACTCATTTTCTAGCGTTTTCTAAGGTAAGTTCAGTTGTTGTTGCACTTTACTTTGCATATTATTGCAAAACACGTTGACATTTACAATGTTGTTCGAGATATAAAGTGTTCGTCAAGGGTTTTACTTACAATTCCATTGTTATCTCTTATTGTTAACTTAGATATGTTCAGTTTCATCGGTTGCACTGCTTTGAAACAAAAAAATACTGTTGAGTTCCAAAAGTTGTACATACTTTATGTCTTAGATACCTCTTCCACAAATCTGCAAACTATGCATCAGTATATTGACTCTCTCGTTGGCACTTGGCGATAGCGTAGTACCCGTATCAAGAGACCCGCCAACGGGTCTGTTCTTATTTTCACTCGTGCTATTTTTGAATGCCAAGTTCTCTTTTATCGACTTTCCTTTTTCTTACACTTTATGGCGCGTGGTTGTTGGAGAGAACAAGCAGAAGACATGAAGAACACCCCCTACCCAACGAACTCAATGTTGACGCCGTCGAAGCCAAAAAGCTCACCTTTCAGTCATTGTTGATTTCAGGGTGAAGGGGTGGGCTCAATTTTTTTTATTTTTAATTGTCGAAGATTGCAAGACGCTTATAGTGATTTACAGCTGCAGAAAAGTATCGACTTTTGTACATTCTTGTCAAATTATGCGTGTCCATGGTTCAAAATGATTCAAATCAGCAAAAAAGAAAAAAAAAAGGCGTTTGAAATTGGCAGAGGTGGTTGTTATCGCAATTCAGTGAAAAGTGTACAAAATACCACATGCACATCATAGTTAGAATTGTTGGCCTCTGGGGTGAAGGGACTTTTCCCTTGACACTATCTTGCCTCCGTGAAACGCCGGAAAGCTTGTCTTGCCCTTGATGTTTATGGCAGTAAACCTAAAAAACTACCAATCATAAGATAAACCGTGGAATAATAGTGGAAAAAAATAGTGCAGACATTTAAAATATTTGAAATGATATATTTGATTCTATTGTGATATCAGCTTTCGAAAGTGAAACTTGCATGTGAAATTAAATTCCTCTTTTGTTCCACTTCTGAAGGGGTTTTTCCCTTCAAGTTTGTCTCATGCACTTTTAAGCATATTTGCATTTCACTACGGTATTTATGAAGCGGCTATTAGACTTAATCATTTTTCCAGAAACACTGATAGTCACCTTTTAAGTTTCACTGCATTCCGAAATGGGCAACAGGTTCCCATATTTCGCATTGTCAGATACTCAGTATTGGCCCTTTTGGCCTCACAGTTTTCAGAGGGACTTTCCCTTCCCCATTGTTGGCGTCTTTTAAGCGCGATTTCGAACATTCTGCAGTTCACGAAATCACATCGGCAGTAAAACATTCAAAAAGTTAATGCGTTGCCTTGCTTACGAGACTAAATTTTCAGCTCCGTTATCAAAAAGGTACGAAATTAAAAGGTACGTTGTAAAGATAAAGGAATCAGAGAAATTCGCTTTAGCGGTATAAAACAAGCAGAGAGGTATTATTTCTAATCGTTTCTTTCTAAGAATACGATTAAAAGCTGCCAGAAAGCGAACATCCTCAATTCAAAATTTCAAATTGCCGAGGTTACAAAATGAATACGTGCGAGCGTCTTGTTTGTCTTAAGTGTTCTGTCGATCGAGAGGTGACCGTTCTGGGGATTCCCCGTTTGAAACTGCGGATCTGATTGGTAGAGAGCGAGAAACCCCCAGCAAGGACACGATATTTGATGAAAATCAGCCCACTGACACGATCATGTGTTTTATTTACAGCTGAATTTTACTTTGTCGAGATGGATTTTATAGGGTGTATTTCGCCAATGGATGAGCTATTAGAAAAACACTTTGGTAACGATCAATATACTGCCAGTTTGTTTCAAAACAGTCCATCGGAAGGTGAGCTTGCAAGCGATCATGATGATTTCATCGACCTTGAGTGCGTTCTGTCCCAGACAAGACTGAATTGTTCGCTCGACTTCGATGCGTTGTCCACCATAAGCAGCGAGCCTCAAAGCCCAGAAATTTTAGAAGAATCGAGCCAGCACATCACCGATGATGAATTGGTCAATTTACCTATACGGGAACTGAATAAACGCTTGCGCTGTTTATCCAAAGAAGAAGTGCAGAAAATACGGAGACGTCGACGAAGTTTGAAAAATCGCGGCTATGCAACGAGCTGTCGACAAAGACGTGTTGCTTTGAAAGAAAGCCTCGAAACGCAGAACAAACGCTTGAAATCACAGCTACTCGAGATGAGGGAAAAACTCAACCTTGCGGTAAAAGAAAGAGATACATACAAAGCAAAATACGAAAGTTTGAACCGGCTTGTGGAGTGGAGATTGTTCACCCCTGAAGCTTTAAGATCATGATGACTTGTACGGAAGATGAAATAGTATAAACCGCAGAAAACTGTCCTGCGGGGACACAATGAACAGCGTCATAAACAGGGTCTTTGGACGCAGTGGAGAGAGAGGTTAATTTCGCAGGTTGAAACGTGAAGTACAGGAGCAAAACTCTCGTCAAGTAATTTCAGTGCATTATTAGCTCAAGATTGCATTTATGATGTTATTATTTTTCCCTCTGTCATTTTCCATTCGTTCGATTTGTACATATTACATGACAGTTTCATTTTGTTTTCTTACGAAGAAAGGTAAGAACTATAAAACCTCCTCGTTGGCTTTATGAAGGTGTGTATCTTAACGGTTAACTATCAATCAGTTATTTAATTCAGTGTGCGGGCACCATGCCTTAGTTGACTTTTGCTGTGCTTAAATTCAGAGCTCCGATATTCCATACCTTTATGGTCGATTGCAAAGGCCAAGCATTGAAAGTCAAATCAAATTTTAAATCTGCCTTTGGTATAAACAGCTTGACACGCGTTTAGTTAACTTTCGCAGTAAATTATAAATTCAACGGGTTCAACGTTCCTACTGCCTTTATAATCGATGGCAAAATTCAAGCGATCATATTCAAGACGAATTTTAAATCTTCGATAATTTTCGTCACAATTATTTAGCACAGGTAACTATGACAGTATTTAGAAGTGTTGCTATGCCAGAGGATAATATAAAATGATAATATAAATGATTTAAGAATTTTGAAGTCAACTGGCATGATTTATCAGTTGGTCTTTACCATTTTTCTTCTTTAGCCGTTCAGACAAACTATTTATCAAAACTGAAAAGAACTGTATTGAGACATAAACGACCGAAATTGTACAAAATGTGGACACTGAGGTAATAATGTTATTATAGTTAAGACTGACCCGATGTTTTGTGATATTATTAAAAACGATCATCTATTATTGCTTGAAAATGCGTGCGCCACTCTATTTGGTTTACAAACAAAATACTCGTTCAGCAGAACGACGTTAATCACGTTATGTTTCATCAGAACAGACCTAATTCATCTCTTGCTGAATAAGATAGAATACCCTAGGGGTTTACATGCGTTTCTTTACAGCCCAAAACTGACGACTCTGACGTTGTCTTCAAACTCAGTGACGTTCAGTGGACGGTTTCCCATTATTCAAATATGTGAAGTTACGTTGAAGTATGTGGGTAGGTAATGTTTGGTCGTATTAAATTAACACTGAAATAAAACAAGTCTCACTTTTAAGCCTTTTTTTTTTTAATTCTGGTAAACGTATGTTCGGTTCTTCAAACAAAAGATCGTATTACTATAAACTTTTCTTCGCGACTATCATGTTCTTTTAAGGGACACAAATGGTGACCTTGTTCTTTTCTTCAGCATGGTCTGTGTGTGAGAGCGCGTGACGTAGGAAATGGGCGCGGCGCGTTCTCACACGAGGTTTACTCGGAACAAGCTCCAATTTCGTAGAAGAGTCACGCAAAGCATTCTGATCATCAGATATTGGCCGTTTTATTCTAGAGACGCATAATCTGTCCAGACGAATTATGCGCCCCTCATTTTATTTGTCTAGTATGAAGACGGGCCCAAGACGCATTATCCGTCTAGACGAACTATCTTTCGTTGTGCGTCGTGCAAGACGCAGAACGGAGGATAATGTGTCTTGAGCCCGTCTTTATACTAGAAACGCATAACCAACGAACGACAAATGTTTGCCCAAGTTCGTCCAGACGAATAATGCGCCTCTAGTGTGAAAACCGCCAGTTCGTACTGACGCAACGAAAGTACAACTGACACAAAGAATTGCCACCTAAAACAATTGCAACAATATCCAAATTTCGTTCCAATCAATGTGTTTTAGTGTATCGTATATAAGGCAAGATACCGCTTCGGAGAAAGAATGTAATACGCAGCCGTCACGCAAGCATCAAATTTAAAAAAACTAAAGCTCACGACCTGCCAGTGATTTCCATCGAAGATAGGTGAAATAAACGATTGCCTAAAGGGTTCAAGTATTGTAATCATCTTATTTTATTTTCAGTAAAGCGTGTAAGAGAATGCAAGTAACAGATCAACCCCTCCAACCTTTTCGATATCAATATTCTTCTCTCAGCTGTCAGGTCTGCGGGGACAAAATGTACTTTTCTGCCCTTGTGAAGGCCGTTGCCTAGCAAAAGATCCCTCAAAGAAGTTCGTTTTTTAAATAAGCATTGCATCATCCCGAAAGGGAAAAGAAGGAATGACAAGTTAAAGTTAATGAACCCAAACGAGCCGGCACATTTGAACGCATCGCCATGAATAAACCAAAAGGGGTAGGGGTGGTGTGACGGGGAGGGGGGGGGATAAGGAGAAGTTTTCACCGTATGGGAAGAGGGAGGAGAGGCAGAACGAAGGGAGGCCGGGGACGCGTTTTAGCTCTCCATGGTAGGGGTTTGACGACAATTTTTTCGAGTAAGTTTTATTCAGTGTCCAAAGTGAAAATAACTGATAATTTCTTATCAATTAATGGGTTTTCACACTTACTTTGATTAGTCCAAATAAGACGTATGATCCCGTATTGTTCATTAAACTGGTTTGGGGTGAATTTTCAGGTCACGTGATTGTACCGAAATCGGGTAATTTTAGTAGTTACTTTTTTTTTTTCAGGAATTTATTTGATCTTTCAAACCTTTCAAATCTTTTGAGGAGAGGGCGTCCTTTGGTGTACGTGCGATAGGAATTCGAACGCTCCTGAAAGACCGCCATTTCGTACGCGCAGAAAGTAGAGAATTAGGACTAGTGGAGGAGGGGACCTGTCGCCCTCTCCCTTGGAATATTTTTTTGGGCTCGCTCCAGCCCTCTGTTAATTTACTGTCCAACATGGCGGCAGAGCATCGAGGGATTATTCATCGCTTAACCACTCAACGGACCGGGCGACATCTTGGTTTAAATTATAGCAGCTGCACTTGGAATGCAATTGTGCCAGAAAGCACGCTCGTACGTCCCCCCACGACAGTTGAAGACTTGAAGGGGCTTTTCCCGAGGGTTTTATCCATAGAGCCGCGGATCAGCGATTGACCCGTCGAAGAGCAGCTGAGAAAAAGGAAACAGACCAAGAGAAGGTTTTAGTTTCGGATGACTTGACATACAGGCAAAATATGACAAAAATGTCATTACAATACATAACCGTGAAAGTACCTTGGACTAGTTCCGCATAGATCTCGTGATTTCTGCTCAAAAACATTTGGCTGCGTGTGAAAAATGCACTCAATAACGCGTAAGAGTACTGAGTTCGTTGCCAAAGTTGAGAAGCCTCGGGCCGATTGATTGCCAGGGAATATCGACCTCCTCCTCCCTTTGCCTTCTCCTTTCCGTGTTCTGCAAGTTCAGAAGCGAACGATCACGTGATTTTTTTCTTGTAAGTTCGAAAGAGACAATGGAATAAGCTGTGGATTATTTTCTATCAAAACACACACAGTAGCCAACTAATTGAGGTGTGTGGCTCCGTTCCCAGTTTCCCTTTGATCGTGGTGTGCCGTGCAATGTTTACCTAAAGTACCCGGCTGTAGTTCTAGGAATGGTTTTTAATATTCCACGAAAATGAAGAGGGAGTTCCCCAGTATATAAAAGGATGATGTGTGGGTTTTTGAGATACATGATTGGTTTAACAAAAAAATTTGGGAAAATATTATGCTTCATTGCAACCATATTTGCCTTACATTTAATTGACGAGTCATTGTCTTGATCTGGTCATTCCTTGCAGTTTCTTCAGCTCATAAACCAAGCTCGGCTCTCTGAGGCATGGACATAGATTGCGTCGAGATGTTAAATTTTTTCCTCACCAGCGAGGCTCAGAACTTTGTTCTTGATTCCACATCCTGGAAGAAAGACTCTGCTGGAAATGGCAACGATGAAAACATGCCGGTAGAAGATGAAGATGCGCGCGACATTCGAAATTTGTTCGATGGTTTGAACACAGAAGTTGAAGATATCGATGACGACGACGATGACGTTACAACTTCGGATGAGTCTGAAGGCGAAAGCTTGAGTCAACGAGATGCCACAAAGATCAGCGACGAAGAAATTAAAAACCTTCGAGTAAAAGAGCTCAATAAGCTTTTGCGAAACGTCCCTTGGGATGAAGCAATTAAAATTCGAAAGCGACGACGGAATTTAAAAAATCGGGGGTACGCCTTAAACTGCCGTTTGAAAAAGCAGCAAGCATATGAAGATCTGCTGAATGAAAACGCAAAGTTGAGAAAGCAGCTTGAAGGTGGAAAATGGAAGCTATTGAAAATTTGGAATGAGAAAGAGGAGTACAAGAAAAAGTATGCCGCAGCCGAACAAGCTTTTACCTCCTTACAAGCAGAATCAGCAGGCAACACTGCGTAACATAAAATCCGCCTATTCGGAGACCTTTCGTTCATGTAAGCATCGCTAGACTGACTACCAGCAGATCGTTCCATTAAAACTTGATTGAATCACTGCACTTCAGTGACTGTCGTTAAACGGATGGATATATTTAAGGAAGGAATGCTTAAGAAGGGACTGAGCATATTTAAAAACTCTTTGGGGTTATATATATATGTAGTGGACGGCTGAGATCTAGACCCAGGAAAAGCTATCGTGCTTTCAATATGGGCTGCGTATCAAGTTGTTGTGAAGTCTTCCTATAAATATAATAATATATTACATAAATTGCGGGTGAACCCTTTATTTCGTCGGATTTCGTGTATTTTAAGACTGCAACGTAAAATAAACGACGCTGGACATTCTCCAAAGGTAGACGTTTTACCGCCTGAGCTGGGCACTTACGTGTAAGTCGCCTGCCAAGCAAAATTTAACGCAGCTACCATCGTGAGATCTGCATAGCTGGGGCAGTTCCTGGTAAACTTGTTGAGTGAATTCTTAACTGAAGTATGAACTTCAGTTAAAGCAGTCATTACTGAATTTCTCCTTGTATATACCGGCACCCACTGCATGATAGCACTCATGGACAAGTACTGCCTTTGGAAAATGCTACTCTCGACAAATATATTTGTAGAGTTTTAGTCGTTAACTTTAAAACAATGCTTATAATCAAAACTCAGGTTTGATTGCTCTTGAAAACATGTTTATAACCATAAAACATTTGCTATGAGTTGTTGTTTTTTTTTTAAGGTACTAAGTTAGAAACGGTTCCTTTTAATGGAAAAGTCTTTTGGCAGTGCCGTGCCAGAAGACGCAACATGGTTTCACTTCAAGCAGGACAGAAAGTAAACAAAATTTGGAATTTACAGCAACCTTCTGGATTCTTTTCTCACACAGAGAACGAGTTTCTTTGGCTACGGGGCGGGTCGAACGCTGGCCTTTCCTACTAGAAAAGTGCGCTCAACGTGTAATGTAAAATGTTTCCTCAGAAATCTTTCACTTATTTTTCAGTGCATTAAATCGGAGGCGGATTAGTGGTCGAAGAAAAGCACATAAGTTCATTGATGAATCGAACCCGAAATCGAAACCGGACCTCGAAACTGAAATTGCTCTGAACAAAACACGAAAACGAAAGTGATAAATGTTCAGGATTGATTATAATCTGCGGGGGGGAGGGGGGAGGGGGTAAGGGGGAAAGGTAAGGGGTAGGTGTAATGGGTAGGGGTAGGGGGGTGGGCGGTATCATAACAACACTTGCAGTGGGTAATGATTCGCCAGCGCCGTTTCCATGACATGCGAAGGTGGTTTGAATTGTTGTTGTTTTTTAAGGAGATGAATGATTGATTCAAATTCGACATTGTGAAACAGTCAGATGCCTAACGGATCGCGACAATATTTTATAGGCAGAAGTCCAATAGAAAATTCTCGAATTTCACATAGGTACGTGGTGTATATCTTCTATGTAAAAAGTTCACTTAGGTCAGTTGTATTCCATGTTAGTATCTATGTTGCCTACTTAAAGATCCCCAGCTCTTCCTTCGCGAATTTCAATTGATTGTTGAGATGAAAAATACCACAACCTGTCGCTTTTGTTAAATATTATTCAGATCACATGACGCGTAGTAATAAACAAAAGTAGGGGAATCCCCTAGTCGTCACAAACAGAATATTGCGCATCAAACATGGATTCGAGCGACGAAGATTCGTCAATTATGTGTTTGTGTTTTCATCATTGCCTTTTAATATGAACTCTTCATCTGAGGAAACGAGAAGTGGACATGTCCCGAGGGCAGATTTTTGCGATGACACAAACGATTCGTTCGGTTTGGTATCTCAAAACACGACCAGACATGAAGGAATGGCCAAGGGTAAGGCACGAAAGGGCGTCAAATTAAACGACGAGAAACTGGAAAAGATGTCGATTCAGGATTTAAACAAGCAGCTTCGCCAACTTCCCGAAGGGCTGGTGCAAAGTTATAGAAAACGGCGTCGGATTCTGAAGAATCGCAAATATGCTCTCAAATGTCGTCAAAAGAGTTCAGTGGAGAGAAACAGCATCGCTGAACAAAACAGAGCTCTTGAGCAGGAAATAATCCGAGTTTCAGAAGAATTAAAGAAGGTGACAAATGAGAGGGATGAATTTAAAGTAAAATGCGCCCGTCTGAATGCAATGTATCGCACCATGACAAACAACATCCAAAAACAAGCTTAAGAAGAAACATTTATGACCATCATGCTCGATCTTTAACAGATTTAGTTGCAGCAAGTTGGCACCCTGTAACATGTATGGCGAGCTGTTTGTGCCAAAAATACTAATCGCAAGCGGTTAATTCTATTGTCATCATCAATCGTTATAACGATTAGTGCTAAAAATTCCAGTCGCAAATGTTAATGTTCAATCGTTATTGTTAACCTTCGATCGCGATCATGGTGCAACATATAGATTGTTAGCGCTAAAATGAAAAATCGAAGGCGTCCAAAACAAAATACACGCAGGTTCATTCCCTAGTGTTCATTTCCCATCGCTAGCGTTATATTCCAAATGGCAAGCGCTAGAATATCGATTGTATATCGATTATCTCGTGCTCATAACCAATCAAATATGGCGAAAGAACCATATTTAGGGACTGTTTACATGGAGGGAGAAAGATCCGAGCACTGACTAGGAAGATCCTAAGATCATCCTAGGATCCAGCCCGATCATCCTAGCGCCATATGTTTTTAGTGTTCAGTCAGTTTACATGCAAAAAGTCCTACTTGGTCTTAGCGCTAGGATCTTTCTAGAGATATGATCCTCCTTGCTGAAGGAAGATCCTTGACAGCAAGATCTTATCGCCATGTAAACTGCATTGATCGGAAGGTCCTAGCACTAGGGAAAAAAAAGAACATGGCGGCTTCCGGTCTTTCAGCAGCTTCGTTTTACCAGTTATCAACCATAGCTGCAACCGAAATTTCTCCTTGTAAACCAAACGGAAAATAAATTGTGGTTTCGCTTCTAGAATAGGCCTTATCACGCCTTGTATACCATTGTGTAAAAGGAGAAATCTTGAACTGTGGACCGCGAACTGTGGACTGCGGACTAGGCGTACATAAAAAGTTTATTTACCTGCATTGTATGATATAATTAGTGGATTAACCCATGTGCTGTTTTTGTTTTAAAATACGTTTCATGAATTGAAATGAGGGGATCTTGTCAGAAAAGCTCAGCAGAGCTTGCTAAGATCTCCTACCATTGTGCTTTTTAGCATAATGTATGTGATATTTAATTGTGAAGAAATGGTAATTGGAAAAAAAAAGGAACAATTTTTGACTTTGTATTGTGAGATAGAGCCCACGGTTTGCCGTCCTTTTAGATTTTAGAGGGGGCTGGAAAGTCTTACCACTATTTGCAGATGTCACGAAGGCAGAATTCTCCGGCTTTCAAGTTCTTTATTTTCAAGAACTTTGAAAGAAAACGGCAAGGTTATACTCAACAACAATGTCAACGGTTACAAATATAAGAGTGGCACAAAAAAACCTTTACAAAACAAAACAAAACAAAACAAAGAAACACTGACGCCAAATGCGTCAGCATGATCTCGATTGATTTTTCTTCTGATGTTAATATAAAAACGATACTCCGGATAAAATTAACAGGAGTCACCCCATCTTTAACCTTCGGGTGGAAGTAGCTGTTGACATGCCAGAGATATCAGATTTCATGCGTGTTAAAAAAGGGGGGGTTGGCGATAGTTCTTCAAACTGATATTTCTCAAAGCCCACAAGTTAAGTTAGGTCTGGAAAATTCATTTGGTAGATAAACAAAATGCCCAGAAATATAATACGGAGGGATTTACATGTAATGCCATCTTTGTTGGCTTCCAAAAATTCACTGTGAACGCGATCGTGTTTAGAAATTTGTAGAAACATTACGAGTTATTCAGTTTCATGTTGAGATTTCGGCATCATTAAAAAGGCCTTCCTACGTCAATTCCAGTGTGCTGTGGATAAATAGTATCTGACAGAAGAGTAAAACTTCGTGATGTTACACCAAACATGCCGTGGTATTGACAGACACATGTCAATTTGGGCATTGGATCAGATCTCTGTTAACACGTAAACATGTTTTCGCACAGTTTCGAATTACGTCGACACCGCATTGCAACCAAAACTTATGAAAGTGTTGTAGATACGTTGGTAGCAGTGCAAGGATAAGTAACTCTGGTCATTTAGACGGAACACATGTTTGTAAATATGGAATCTGGGACAATTTGAGCACGTCATCGGTTTCTTCGTTTCGTGAGTATAGCCGGCATATTTATTACTCGTCTGAACAATTACGACTGGATCAACTGAAAACGGTGTAATTGATTAATTGATCAGTTTTCTTTGTTGAATGCTTAAGTGAAATTCGAAAAAGCACAGCCATCTAACAACGTTGCATTGTTGAGGACCATAAACAACGCTGCGGTCAATACCAACATTTCTTTCAAACCGGTGACAATAAAACGTGTTTTCCAGGAGCGAATATTTGAAATACGTTCGCAATCGTGCATGTGGCTAAGTACTGCTCCAAATTTTTATTTGTCTTGCAGTTGCTTGCGTCGAAAGGGAGTTCAGTTGTCACAATCATGCATGATACCAAAAGCTGACGTTCTCTTCGAATTAACCGGTGAACTGTACAAGGTTTCAACGGAAGCTTTTAAGTTAATGGGAGATTGCCTTTTTCCTTTGTCATTTTATCATTTTAAGCAAATGCGCATGTGCAAACTACATGTACCGTCGAAATTTGGGTACCATATTGAAGACACAGCGACTACATTCTCAAATATATAATTGGATCGTAGTCCTAGAGGAAAGGAACTGAGCTGTGAGTAAGAAAGGCGGCAGGTATATTTTGCCGGTTGCAGGTTGTTGGTTGAATGCTGATTGTAGACTTACCGTGACTGTTACATGGCGCTGTTTACAATCTCGCAACAATGTAGCCCGCATTACCGAAATGCCGAACCGGCCAATAGCGATGAGGGACGAGTATATTCGCAGGTTTTTTCAGCCTGCAGTGAAATACTTTTTTCAAGAAACATCCTCTGAAATTTCTGCTAAATTTGGTTTTTAACTTCCCCTTCAGTAAAACATCTATGCAATGTTTTTTTTTCTCTCCCAAACAACTGAATTCAATCGTTTCTTCAAATCCCGATTTTGTGCATAACTTGATTACCAATATACACATAAAATTGAGGTTTTCAATGCTATCAATTCAACGAGGAACTCAGTGGCCTTTGTCTGACCATTTCACAGCGTCCTGTTAGAAAATTAACTAGTTGACAAAACAGGACATGATCTTCTCTCTCCTCGTCCACTGTCACGTCAACAAAAGAAGGGAAAGAGCACCGAGCTGACGATTACTGACTAACTTATATGCCATTTTTAATCTCGAATGTTCCCAGCTGATTTATAATATCGACTTTTTACTACTTCTTGCTTCAGATGTGGAAGGTACAGAGATGAGCGAAGAAGGTCATACTGTCGTCCATTTGGACGCAAGCATTTTGCACCTAATCAAACCAGAGCCATCGGACAACAGTGAAGCTCAGCAACCCGCATGTGTTTTACTTGAGCGGCAGATGTCCGAGAATCCTTTTGAGCACAGTTTTGAAGAGTGTGTTACTTTAGACGAGTATGGCTTAATAGGAAAGGCTGAGAATCAGAGCCAGGGCCAGGATGAGGCTTCAGAAGTACTCGTAAACCAAGAGAACATCGGTGAAGATGACGAAGGGATCGTAGACCAAGTTGTCCTCACGCACAAAAATCCTGCTTCGCGTTGCAGGACATTGGTTCGCAGAAGTAGCAGTAAACGCTTTAAGGTAACGAGACGATCAGCTTCTGAACACAACGAGACAAAAACCGAGAGCCATCAAAGGCGATGGGCCACCGCACGGATGCATCCGAGTAACAGCCCCAGAAAGGCACCCAGCCCCGTCCGTAGTCGACCCAACCGGACCTTGTCAAGCGTCTCGTTGGATCAGGACTTATCCAGTGACACAAGAACAAGGCTGGTGATAAACGATACAAATGATGTGTTTAGACGTCAATTTCGGAAGGTAGGATATCTGATGAATGTTTTACTGTTGTCCTCGAGTATGCAGTGCGAATTTGGTGGTGACTTTGTCGACAGCAAGTTGTGTCGAAATTGTGGATGGTAATGAGGACGGTGATGACGATGAGACGATGAGGACAATGATGATGGCGATGGCGTTGTCGATGACGACGACAATGACAGTGATGACTTGATCATGATGGTGGTGATGGTGTCAGTGATGATGATGATGGTTATGATGATGATGATGATGTTGATGATGATGATGATAAGCAAGTGGGTGATGAGTGAGCGAATGAGATGAATCTCCAACTGACAAAATCTAAATTATCTTTTATTAGATGTTGAAAGACCTGATCGTGAAACGGATGTTAATACTGAAACATTCAACGGTTTACAATGAAACCGTGTCAACCTTACAAAAGAAAATAGTGTACCTTGAGCGAAGGAATGCGAAGCTGGAAGATGCAGCCGGAAGACTAGAAAGGACTCTAGTAAAACTGGTCGGTGAGGTAGGTGCGTACTCTGAAACACGGCATCTACATGCAACACTCGACTACCCTCCGCGAATTAGTGCCTACAGTCTTTGTTATTTTTAATGATGATCTTTTGCTTTAGTAAACGGTGACTGTCAGCTTTTTCATTAGGTGACCCCAAGATCTCACAACCAACCAAGAGTGAAAAGCTATGACCCCTATTTTGAATGGTCGTTTTCTTAGACCTGGTTATTTTTAGGTTCATATCCCCCCCCCCC
>BLFK01000862.1:6295488-6307988 GCA_014634185.1 Astreopora myriophthalma
CCCCCCCCCCCCCCGCATAAAACAATTTAAGCATAGGTGACGTAAGTGGAGACACTGAACGTTGACTGGCTAAGTTGTCATTACTTGACGGGAAAACTTTTCTAAGTATGGAGTAGTCTCCTTCGACGCCGTCTTTTGGGATGGCACGCAACGCTTGAGCGTTGGTTCTCTACTCTGAGGTTTTCATCCTGGTATTCCGGTTTTCCAAATTTCAATTTGATCTGGAACACACCGACATATGTGAACAAGTTCTTGTGAGCTCCTTGGTGTTCTCTGGATAAACAAATTACATTTGCATTTTTGAAATCAATTTTGGTGTTTGTAACTTATGGAAGTTATGCCTTTTCCCATTTTGTCCTAAGCGTTTAAAAGTCCGAGAACAATTCTCCCGAATATACGATTTCACGCAGTGTGGCGTTTATTGTTGCATTTTTTGAGGTGTAACTGAAATGGAAAAATTGTTGACTATGAGGCCTTGCTTTGATGCGGGTTTTGTCCTATTCAATTCCAGAGAGAAAACACCAAGCCCGAGACCGTATCACGTGGTACGCAAGTTTCAATGGGAATGGTAAGTCTTGGAACGTTCAAATATCGCCTCTAACTCTGTTTTATGGATAACTTCACATTTCAAGCCGTTAATGGGGTGGGGGTGAAGGCTTTAGCTTTGTGTCTAATGAAGACTTGTTGCTGATGTTGTTACGTTGTTGTTGTTGTTGTTGTTCTTATTTATTTATTTATTTACTTATTTTTGTTCTATGTAGATTCTTAGTCGGACTTGGCCTGCATCTTGCAACGTTGAGAAACCTGAGTCATTCCCCGCTGAGGAACGGACGTCATCACACAGTTTCACTGATGGTCCTGTGATAGTCAATGTCTTTGGGAATCAGGTAAATAATTTACCTTCTGATGTGCACCCTCCTTGGATCGCTGGTGCTGCATTGCCCACCGACAAGCCCCCCAAAATACAAGCGTCGAATGTCCCTCAACCTCACTGTGCCAACCTCATCTACCAAAATATCGGTCATGTGCCTCCCATCAGTGCCTGCATACCGGGCTCGTGTAATCAACAATCTTCGTTGCCTGGTTGTGAGAGGTACATGCTTCCCGAGAATCGTTTTCTAGGTCGCTTGCACAGACAACCAGCATCTCACGAGAACTTAAACATGTCTCAAATGCCTATACATGGTGAGAGTTCAGTGCTAGAGCGAAATCAAACAGAAATGGATACGTCCTCGACCCGACATGTCGCACCACGTGAACAAGAAAATAGAAGGATGGTAGGAAAAGATACAGCCCCATTGACTGATACCTATAAGCGAGGGTCTAACCAAAGTCAACTCTGTTACACTCCAAACCAGCGGATGACTTCTTACAAGCCCGACAGTCGTTTCAGTGGCTATTACAAAAACCATCATGAACAGCAACAGGTACGTCTTCTGTTACAACAACAACAACAACAACAACAACAGCAGCATCAGCAACCACCACGGGAAGGAAGGCCACTACAACAGCAGCTTCTAATTCAACAGGAGCAACCAAGACCTATTTCACTACAACAACTGAAGCAGCAGCAATGGAAACAGCATCTTAAGCAAAGCAGGCAACAGGAACAGCTTCAGGAACAACAACAGCTTCAGCAACAACAACAACAACAACTGCTACTACAACAACAACAACAGAAACAGCAGCAACAACAACAACAACAGCAACAAGAACAACAGAATCAGCATCTCCAACAACAGCAGCAGCAGCAACAACAACAACAACAACAACTGCTACTACAACAACAACAGCTTCAGCAACAACAACAACAACAACAACTGCTACTACAACAACAACAGAAACAGCAACAACAACAACACAATCAGCATCTCCAACAACAGCAGCAGCAGCAACAACAACAACAACAACAACAACTTCAGGAGCAGAAACAGAACCAATTACCCCCTTGGCTTATGCACTACAAGCAAAGAGCGGGTTGTCTACAGTCCCCAACCGCACAAAATCAAGCCATGTCTACCAGAAGGTGCCCTCCACAATATCAGCAGACGATGCACTTCTGGCAGCACACTCCCCAAGTTGCGGTGCCAGTTTTGAGTCCTCAGGGAAGTTCTATTCTTGAAGAGCAACGGCACTTTGAAATCGTTTCAAGTGCAAGCGGTCCAGTTATTCTTCAAGGCGGACAGTCCCCCATCCACCACAAGCAAATCAGCAGGCAGCTTAATTCTTGTTGAAACGAGCGCAGATGAAATTCGCCTAGTGGTTTGGATTCTTTGCAGTCAACGTCTTCTCAAAGGGGAGGTACAAATGGTAATTTTCCTCTCAGCGGAATCACGCACACCGTTACTAAGGAAACTAGCTCCGCAAATATCTCGTGTAATTCAAACACAGTCTCACCTTCAAACGACAGTATTAATGGAAGCTGAATGGAAGCATTAATGGAAGTCTTCCATTGCATCCTGTTGGAAGTAATATTACACACTAACACCCCCACATCAAGTAAAGGCGATAGGCAAGCCTGCATTGTGAAAAACGACAGTGAAACCTTTTCTACGAAAAGTACTTTAGGCGACACTGTTTCTGTGGCGTGAAATTTACAAGTCGAAAATAAACTGTCTGACAATCGGGACACAAGTGGCTGCAGTTCAGCAACAGACAGTGCAACAGAGGCAGAAGACGAAAGTGTTCGAAGTAGTTCGATGCCTATAGTTAACGGTGATGCCAGTCCAAAGTCTTTACGTAAGGATTGTTCTCAGGCTGAGTGTAGCCCAGCTGACCAAGATGATGAATCCTCTCAAAATGAAATGAACGAGATATATTTGTCTCTCAAACCGTATATAAGAGTTGAGCAAAGCAACATAAGCGTCGTTTTGTCATGGGATTTACCCAATTGAAAACACGACTCCAAGGTGATGAAGTATGAACTGTTTGTAAAGTCAGGCTCCTTTGAGCGACTGGGCCCTGCTTGGATCTGTAGAGGCACTTGATCTGCCCATGGCTTGCACCATAAATCGATTTCTACCGGGCAACTCTTATTTTTTAACCGTATGTGCAATCACAGAAGATTACAAGCGTGGATTGTTGAGCGAGCCTTGTTTAGTAACAATTAATGGACACGGGTAACTGTTTTGGCAGGCATTGTACAGGGGAAATTCGTTTTCCTTGATTATTACCCTGCCTTAATTTGGCACTGGTTATCTCCAACTTAAATGTGGCACTGGTTATCTCCAACTTAAATGTGGCACTGGTTATCTCCAACTTAAATGTGGCACTGGTTATCTCCAACTTAAACGTGGCACTGGTTATCTCCAACTTAATTTGGCACTGATTACTCTGAATAGCGATCAGCTTGCAGGAATTACCGTCATGTCTACTCATGTCTACGCCGTGTTCGTTCTTAGGACCTCGCTAACGTTCCAAGGAGGATTTCTCACTCGACGGCAGGAAATGGCATGACGCTGACCGCTCGCGTTTGTTGTTTTGTTGTTGTTCTAATCATACTTACATTTGCACGTTTTACGTGGGAGACAGTTGAATAAATTCATTATTTTCCTGTGTGTATTTCAGATAAATGAAGATAACGCCCAACACCGGAGAAATGCTACCCCCCCCCCCAAAAAAAAAAAATGGCAACTGCACGGCTGACCAAACACCTATGTCTCGTCAAAGATTGCGTATCATGTATTGTAACATTTGTTTCCTTATCTTTGTAGATATGTTTAGCCTCGCAAAAAATTGTACTTGCTGTCTTTGCCAAACTTTTAATACGGCCCTGAGTACGGTCTATTTTTATAGTGGTTATGTCCAACAGATATTTTCTGAGTTATTGACCGTTCACGCAACATCCACTGAAGAAACAACTGCATTTTGTTTTCTATCGGATTTTACGTCCGGTGAGAATCTGTTTCCGGCAGTGCAACCGGGGCTGCTCTGTCATGGTGCTGTTTGAATATTGTTTTATTGACATAAAACAAAATCGCTCATGCTTCTATCTACGTGTTTTGAGTTATAATGTACTTGAAAGTTCGGGGAGCACTCCATGAAACGGTTAGCTTTCAAAAATTGCGAGTCAAGGTTAGTCGGTAGTCGACGGTCTGTATTCCGCGCCAGGTCTCCAGTCTGCAGTCTGCATGATACACGGCATGTCAAGCGATGTCCTGTGGCAAAATTTGGGGTTTTCGATGAAAGAATGAAGTAACGATGACAGAAGACAGATTTTTTTGCCGGGTACTATTTGTTTTTTTCACGTCAGTGATATGTGACCAAAAGATACTATACGGTATATGTTTCCACATGATACAATTAGAAAATTAAACAAGACTTACCTGTAAGTTGAAGTTTGATTGAGATTCTATCGAGTCACCAACTGCACCAAAGGGATCACATGAGATTGCCAAGCGCATGCGCAATATCAGTATTCACGGCCGAAATGTGAATGTTACCAAAAACATGCGTAATGTACAAGTTAAGCCTCAGATGAAAGGCAACGTAAACTAGGGTGGGTGTAGGGAGAGTTGTTACCCTAAGCCAGGGTGGGCATGTGATCCCTTTGGTGCAGTTGGTGACTCGATAGAATCTCAGTCAAACTTCAACTTACAGGTAAGTCTCATTTAATTTTCTAATTCTCGTCACCACTGCACCAGGGATCCCTCCCTCCCTCCCTCCCTTCCTTCCTTCCTCCCTCCCTTAGGCCGGGAATCAACCCGAGCCATCCTGACAAAATCTTTCCAAACAGACTGATCGAACATGGCATCTCTTATTTCTTTAATACTCTCCAATCCAGTGTCAGCCTTGATGGATCCCATGAGATTTTAAAGCTAACATTCACATGAGGTAGAGTAAGACCCTCCGTCCAACACAATCAGGCAAACCCCAAATGCAAGGAGACATCATATTTATTGACAGCTCACAGAAACAAAGACCGAAAATCGTGGTATACCCGTAACTATGTACAACTTAAACACGTGGAATAACTGCATGCGAGCAGAGCAACCAAGAAGCTAATAAACGTTAACAAGGGTCCAATGAAAGCGTAATACTGTAACAGCAAATATTAAATTAAATGAGGCTTAGTGACTGAAACTGCAACTAACAAGGTGGCCTAATACTAAAATAATTAGACCAGAACATAGAAAGTGAACAAAGCTGTAAACAGTCCGTAGATCATGCATCCTTCCATAGGCGAAGGAAGTTCAGTACTGGTCTAAGGTACCTCAGTAAAATTAACCCTTCTCATCGGTTAATACCGCAGAGGCAAAGGTACTGTCTTCCAAGACAGGCTCATCGTAAAAGCGGTCAAATGACCTGGTTGATGACCAGCCTGCAGTTCTGAGAATTTCATGAACAGGAACAGATGCAGCTTTAGCCCTTGTTGTGGCAGCCATTCGAGTGCTGCGAGGTTTGAACTTTGTAATATCAATACCAGCTTTCTCCATGGTTGTTCGAATCTCTGGCAACACGTCTATGTGGTTTAACAAAATTTGTGAACAGTTTCGTTTCATTTCCTCTGAGAAGTTTTGTGTGCTTTAAATATTTGACCAAGTGCTCAAATACACACAACGTTTTGTCAGTGGGGTAGGTCTTAAGAAACACTGATGGAGTCTGGTACTCAGGCCGGCTTTGCTTTACGTGCTCTGGTAGTGTAAACTCATATGACACCTCGCTTACTTTCATACAGTTGATATCCAAGATATGCAGCCTTTGGCCCCTTTGAGCAGACACTAAGGCAATAAGCATCAATAGTTTCAGGGTCAATGATTTCAAATCCAAAGCTTCGATAGGAGACTGTGATGATAAGTAAGTTGACACTGTCTGCACATTCCACCTGGTGTGGTATCTAGGAGTGGGTGGATTACACTTGTAGATTCCTCTCATGAACCTTGACACCAATGGATGGCTACCAATAGCTTTATTGTGTGTGGGAAGAACAACGGCCGAGACAGCACTTCTTGCTGTGTTCAGAGAAGAATATTTTAAACCTTGTTCAGGCAAAGTGACCAAAAAATCTAACAGTTCCTACAGTACTACAAAACTTGAACCATTTAGTGATGTATGGTTGATACTGCTTATGGGTGTTGTCTGACGATGACTGCATAATGATTGAGGTAGCTGCATCTGAAATGCTTCTCTTGAGGATGCTTTCCCGGAGACCAGACATACCAACAGTTTTAGCTTTTTCCCCAATGGGTGAGAGGCCTTGCTGTGAGGCTGAGTTAGTAGATTTTCGGAGTTGGGCAGAGTCCAAGGATAATCTGTCAGTAATCGAAAGAGCACTGGAAACCATGGTTGTGTGAACCACAGAGAAACTAGAAGCACTCCTGAGGCAATGTCTTCCTCTATTTTCTGAAGGCAAAGTGCTATCAAGCTAAAAGGGGGAAAAGCACAAAAATGATAAGGGCCCCAATTGAGTGAAAATGCATCTGTAAACTTAGCGCCCGGATCTGGTCTCCAGGACCTTAAAGTTAAGCCTTGAGGCGAACAAGTCTATCTGGAAAGGACCCCAAAGTTGACAAATGTTACAGTACACTGTAGCAGACAAAGACCGCTCTGTGGAGTTTGCAATGGCAAAGAGCTAGCTAGTGGAGACATCCAAATTGTACACCAGCGAAACTTGAAACAAGTAACCCTATTACACGAGCCGAATCTCTGATCGTAGCTTTATAATTTGATAGCAAGTTCTCACAGGCTGACTTAACATGAGCAGCTTTAGAGGATGGGAGCCGTATAGTCATGGAAATGCTGTTTAGCAAAAACCCCAGGAATTCAATTTCTTGAGTAGGTATCAAGGTAGAAATGGGTTTAAGGATTTTAGTGAACAGCCTGGAGGCACATGCCAAACCATTTGGCAGGAAAGTATATTGATAATATTGTCCGTCCCATTCAAATTTAAGACATTTTCTGTCTTCTGATGCAACTGGGACAGAGCAATAAGCGTCCTTAAGGTCTACTGATGCCATAAAGCATTTAGGACACGATTTTTAGAGCAGTTTGAATATTATTCACTTTAAAATGTTGGTAGGCCACAAATTCATTGAGTGATTTTAAGTTCAAGATCATGCGATAGGTGCCATCCTTTTTAGGTGTAACAAACACATTGGATACAAATCATCTCCATCATGACATGTTTTTTCAATGACACCTTTGGAGATAAGTTTGGTTATTCTCTTTATCATGGAGAGACGATTTCACTTGTCTCGGTTCCTGTGCTTGCCATGGAACATTACGCTCAAACTCAATGAGGTAATGCTTGATCGCATCAAGTATATAGGGGTCAGGGTCAGTGACTCCCAAGCTCATGTCTCAGCTGGCCTGCTTGAAATCGTTTGACCATCAAGCGATTTTTAGGCAACAAAATATCTTGACAATTGCCTGTTTTGCCTACCTGTTCACGTGGAGATCTTACTGAGTTTTTCTGTTCGCGGCTGTACTCTTTCTCCGAAACGGAGTGTTCGTTGCTGAGCGGCCATGCCCCAAAAAGGCTGGCGATTTGACAATTTACTAGTAGAGTTCCGCTCCCTGTCATAAGGCTTGAACCTCCCAAATCTTCTTCTTTGAGATTGGGCAGGGCCCCGATGGAGGTTGTGTGAGGTAGCCTTTTGCATCTGCCGTCCTGCTTTTTTAGCATCGGACATATCCCTTAAGTGTTTCGGAAGGTCTTCTCCAAACAGTTTTATGGAAGGTTTTATATCCTCTTTACACAATCGTGTGTACGGGGAATTGAGATCCGGCTTAATAAGCCCTCGTCTCTTCATGTTGAGGTTCCAATTTGCGTTTCCCGGTAATGCGACACTATCCGTTACGTGATAGAGCACATGGCGCGTATCTGGCGCCTAGCTAGCCAGTTATGTCTGACGAGTTTGCCCGCCAAATTGCTCAAAGCAGACAATCCCTGAAGTAAGGGCTCTTGAACTCGCTGGAAGGCTAAGTCCACTGCTGGAGTCTTTCTGGGCAACAAGTGCCAGATTTCTTCATTGACTGTTGTTATCGATGAGTATTTTCAGTTCTCAGGCGGTGAATGCTTGTCAGTATCTGCTCGCTCCTTGACCGTTTCGGTCGAAAGGCCGCCCATGAGCATGTTATCGACCAGCTCGGCAACTTTGCTTTCTATTGCTGGCGACGTCTTCTTGTTGTTGGTAAATGCCTGGGTCAGGCTGTCTATTAATGTATTCTACAGCCCTTGGTCTGGGCTTTTCAGTTTCGCCGAGCGCTTCGTTAATGGTGGACTCTACGTCGAGAGTATTTCCACCTGTGCTTTCATTTTCTGCTGATGTTTCGTCGCTGCCCTCATCATCAGAGCGGGAAGAAAATCCTGTCTTAAGCTCTGAAGAGCTTCCGTTTGAAGTTCCGAGTTCTTAGCAGGCTGTGCTAGCGAAGCGTGAAACCCTTGAAGAATTCCCGCCATGTTCACATTCTGTCCATCCTGCACTTGCCGTTCGCTTGAATGGCTTGAAATGAGCGCTGAGGGATGTTCAGCGTCCTGGGACGCCTTGCTCATCTTAATCTTTATGTTGCTGTCGAAATAAGCTAGTAAAAGCGACCAAACATCGAAATGAATTCTACTCTCACCGACAAAACCAACGTGGCTGAACTGATATCGCACGCGAAAAGGTGAACTGATATTGCGCATGCGCTTGGCAATCTCAAGCGATCTCTGGTGCAGTGGTGACGAGATAGAACTGAGCCATGTAGCAGCTTTCGCAACGTCTCACATCATTGGTTCGTTACCCTTCCACAGAACAATAAAACTAACACCAGAAACAATGCATCTCACCCTAAAAACAATAGCTGCTGTTACACCAGAAGAAGAAGTGGTTTTGAAAAGCATTTAACTATAAAAAATTGCGATAAAACATTTCTTAAAATCATTTTAAGTTTTAAAATACACCAGAAGGCCAGTAGAATTACAAGCTTACGAAAGCTGCTACACCACTGGGAGCGCATAGAATTCTGACTGTCATAACAGGGTCTCCGCTGGCGATTGCCTTGATCCTCTTTGGAGTCAACCATGGGTCTGATATCAAATTTTTGTTTCAGTTCTTCTGTACTCCCCAATTGAAATTTGTGTTTGAATTACAGTAGAGATTCGAGATCTTAAATAACACAGACGACTTAAATTCTATGTTTACGAAAATCATGGTCACCTATTGTAAAATACTCTGAAATAAAAAATACAGATAGACCTACATAATATCACAAGAAAAGTACAGGAACTACAAAACAAAGAGAAATTTAAAAACTGAAGATGGAAAACATACAACACTTACAAGATCTGTTCGGCAACAACGTTCTACGACGACTGATTACAATATAGACAACGACACTTTTATACCAAAATTACACTCAAATAGAGTGAAAAAACAATACATGCAATACTACAAGTTGCATAATACGTAGAAAACAAACGAAGCTAATTAGAAACAAAAAACGAACGAAAAGCTAGCGAAAGAACTATATAATTACGAACAATACGAAACAACGATGATAAAAACAAAGCCTTGTGAATTCGTGGCAATACCTATGATAACCAACTCAGGGTGTCAGAGCGGTTAAACTTAGTTTCTCTCTGCTTAAATTTCACAGCAGTTTTACAAACCGACTGATTTTGAAATGTAGTTTACCCCACAGCGGGCAAAATCAGAAAAAAACAAGACCTGGGAATTGTAATGTACAAATTTACACTATTTACCTCTAGTTGTAGATGGCGGATTTAATTTTCATCGATGCACCGCAGAAAACGAGAAACTTGGATTTTGTTTGTTTGGAACTTATATATTCCTGTCACGTTCGGTAAATAAAGGGGTTGTCGACCGTGTCGATGCTGACCCAAAAAAGAACCTCGCTGACTTTATAGACTGCATTGCATTCCGTTATTCAACCCACCTATTGGTGGCTAAAATTGCGTACCCGTCAGTCTGTCAAATACATAAAACTAAAATGACAGCACAATTAAAGTCGCACTCGCAGAGTTTGATGCCCCACTTTGCTCCCCTCAAAATGTGACAGAAACTAAGCAAAACATGTATTTTAGATTAGATGACGTGTTTATAAACATCATTGATCGAAGGAGAGCTCGTTCCGCTGTTTTCTCGGGCTGCTTGCTGTATACTCAAGAGACTTTCACCCCTTCTTGACTTGGGAGCGAGTTATGTGTGTAAGAAAACACATAGGACTGTAATCTCCAGCTGACAAAGTTGTTTTTGACATTTTTAATTTTATCCTTGCACATGGCGCTTTCACTCCACGTGACTGGAACAAAAATATTTAGTTCGTCGACCCCTTTCATCTCAGCACAGAGTAGACTGCGGCAAAAAGACGGTCGGTCGCCATCAAGCGGTGTAAGACCGCGGTCTCGCGTAATTGTTGTTCACGAAATGTTTCTTTCGCCAGGTACGTCCGTCACGGTCGTGCTTCAACATGCCAGAATTCCGTGCTCTTTCGCGATGGATCTCGGCAAGGTTGCGATTCCGTGCGTGGCCGTTCACTCCGTCCTCTTCGTCTTCTAAAATGTCGTCCAAGTTCGGCTCGTACGAAGAGTGCCGTCGTATTCTAGAACCTCGAACCTGCGGGATCCGTGGTGCAGCGTGCTTTTTTGAAGGCTCCAGATTTGTCTGGCTTACTGTTTCCATGCTCTGACTCAAAATATTGAGATCTTCGCTCGAACATTTGCGTGCACAGTCTTTTTCCACATCGGCGCGATGTGTTTCCTTCCATTCATTCATCGACACAGGTTTATCTGTAATAAACAACATTTTACAGGGGTTTCCTCTCAAAATTATCGGATTTTTTCCTATTGGCGATGGTCACGTACGAACGTTGAGCGCTCTCCCAAAAAGCAAGAAGGCCCAATCTTGTTTACATCGTTTTGCATTTCACGTGCTATAAATATTAAATAGCCTGGGCGAAACTGAAGAGGCTGGTGATAACATTGAATGACAGCCCAACAACCCAGCAAGGATTCTCACCTGTCATTAACAGAAAGCGCGATTTAAATTTACAAAGACCATTTCTATGTCGATTTTTTATTGGCGCGCCTTGAGACCACGGCTAAAAGTACTTTTAACCCTATCTCGAATAAAGATTAAGACAAAAGTATAATTTTCATGCAAACTAATAAGGTAGAAGAATTAACGGAGCATGACGGCAAAATACACAGCAAGTTGTGACAGGCTTTCGATCCAAACGTGAAAAAGAAACACAGAGCGCAAATATTGGCACGCACGCGATTGTTCACTGGCGTTACTACAATTTTTTTTTTCTTTTTTATACAGTCGTTCTAACTGGATGGCCAAATGTGTAACATTCGCCAGTTTCTGCGATCTCAAATAGAGTGAAAGTAAAACGATAGCGATGTACAAAGAGAGTGCCACGCTTATTTTGGGTTCCTTGTTACAAGACTGAACAGTATAACAGGCCAACCAAGAATTCGTGAACAAGTTTGTTGCTTTCTGAATACAAATTGCAGTGCATGTTGAAGTATATTATATTAAATAACAATGCCTTTGTTTAAGATTATCGAATTCTCAGACTGCATAAATATCAACTGGAAAGTAATTTCGCATAATCAGGATTAAAGAATAGCGCAGAGGTTTCAGTATATCGCCCTCGTAGCATTTTCATTTTCTTTCCTTTCTTTCTTTCTTTTTTTTTCTTTTTTTTTTTCGAAAAACAATAATTTTTCTCATATAAAACCCCCTCATTTTTTTTAATCAATCAATTTCCTTGACAGCCACCTCCGTAGATCCAATTGTTCACGTTGGTTAAATATTGACACGGAGAAATGTCATTGTTTTGCGACTTTCGGGTCGAGTAAACCAAGCCATCGTTCGTGCAAGGATGTCGTCAACAAGTTAACTGCGTGAAAATAATATTTTTAAAGGTGTCGGTCGGCAACGTGCAAATTTCATTTTAATCTATTTCCGGAGCTTTCTGCTTTCGTAATCATTGGGGAAAATCATTGGAAATGGGGCTTTCCAAAATTGCATGAAGACATTCAATGCATTCGGCAATATTTTAGTACCACAAGCAGCCGCGGTAGAGTTGGTTGCCTTCTGTTCTATTTGAAAAATTAAAAAAATAAAAAGATAAATCATCAATGATGAGCTCGAGCGGCATGGGTATCCCAAGACAAACGAAGAAATTGCTTCCCTAGACAGCTTGACGATAGATTTGTAAAAGTCGCAATTCACGTGCCAAGAAGAGGCTAGGAGGGAGTGTGGCGAAGTTCCTGGCACATACTTAAGCCGACGTGAACGACTTCAGCGGCAGTCTTTGCCAAACTTAATTAATAACTGCATGCAAGGGATGAAAGTGCATTTGAACCACTATTCCTACAACGCAAGATGACATCAAATGTAGTGACGATCACATCATTTCTGTTTGCAAAGAAACCTTTCATCCACCCCCCTCCCCCAACACCACTCCCGGCTCCTTCCCATCTTTACCTTGTGACTTCTATGCGTGTCTTGCTTTTGGCCGAGAATCATATTTCAATCAGATGAAGA
>BLFK01000862.1:6312988-6318490 GCA_014634185.1 Astreopora myriophthalma
TCAAATTATCATACTTTCTTATGCCCTCAAGATACAGTTTTGTGATGTTCTGCCTTAAGCTTCAGTTATCATTGTAACATTTAATACTGGCTTATCTCTTATGAATCTCTATAACAAGGTTTAGTTTTCCTGAATGTTCTCATCAACAGTGCCTTTCATAACGCGTTCAAGAAGGAACTACGAATGTGACAATCGAGATTTCTTGAAAACGAAATTTAACTGACCTCACGATTTGATGTTGAAAATTCTACGATGATAATTTAACAGAATGAAAAACTCTACTGAGGCGGGAGGGGAGGTAAGTTCCCTCGATTGCCGGTTCCCGTAGTCAAATCAAGCTCCAGCCGAGAACAAGTAAATTATCATCCTAACTCGTTCGTAAAACAGTTCGACCTGTCATCTGTATACCACCTCGCTATAACCTTCATCCTTCACTCACCGCCGTAACGAACAGCAACCAGTCGTCGCTCAGCTGTCGAACAGTGCTGTCAGTGCACCGAGAAGGCGCAGGATCTTTCATGTAATCTTTCTTTTTCGGGCCTTCTTTTCGCTACTGCTTTAATAGCGTTCATAACTGCGATTACGTTCAGTCTTCATATAATTCGAACCGTATGATGTACTTTACTGAATTACGTTCAGCATTTCTGTATTAAGCCACTCTTATCAGATTGAATATGAATATTTGTATATACTTAATGTCTACGTGTATGATGACAAACAACCAGGTTAAATGATAAAAGACTGAAATGTTAGTTTGCGAGATTTAAATAAACCTGTAGAATATGATCCGTGCGCTGTTTTCTTTTTTCGTGCGATTTTCGCCACCCTGTTCTGCAAAGGGAAATGCCGACAATCCTCCGCATTCTCCTCATGCTCGGTGTTTAACCTGCGTCCGAAAGAACGTTTTATGTCAAGAGTTTGTGCTTTTCGGTCAACTATTTGAGTGATATGTTTTCGACCTAATGGAAATTTGATTTCCCAAGGGTGGTCTCTTACCAGAGGGAACGTTTTCCAGAGACGACGGCAAGAACAATACACCAGGCAAGACACTCTGTTCGTTCTCTTTATTTATTAATATGTTTGTTTGCTTGTTTGTTCATAGTTAACTCCCGGAAGGGGGGATACTTCCTTATATGGGATGTGTAGGTATGTGCGACTGCAAAGGGTATGCATTTTTCAGCCGTTTTAGTCTGAAATAGGGTATCGATTTTAACGTAACATTTTGGTATGAAATAGGGTATGGTTTGTGCACTTGTCTTGAATTGGGTGTGTGTTTTTAGAAGAAGCTACTTCATCATCAGGCGGTAAGACCATCAACAAAAGACTTCTCATTGCACCAACCGTGTAACAGCTGAAATAGGGTATCAAGCGTTTGGTCAGGTCTGAAATAGGGTAGGGAAAATCACGGATTTTGGTCTGAAATAGAGTAAGGGTTTCAGGAAGCGGGCAATTTTTCTGGGAGTACCACCGGGGAGTTAACTATGGTTTGTTCGTGCAACCAGTGAGACTGATTTGCGTTTGAAAAACTGATAAATGAATTTTAAAAACTCGGCCTGCTCATCAAAAGCTATTTCAGTTGATCTGATTCAGTTGCAACTCTAATATGAAGTTGCATAATCGTTGTAACCTTTTCGTCAGAAGAGGATGACTTGGATAAGCCACCTTACTTGTTCTTCAACATGCGCCGAAAGGCGCACATTGCTGCGGCCGATACCATGCAACTGAACATTCTTCCAGTTCTTACCACAATATAGTTTTGTAGGCATAAGCACTTAAAGTTGCAAATTCCATAAAAAAAGTTTGATCATAAGCGATAATACTTAAGAATGAGAGAAGAAGGTTCTAATAGAACTAGAGATAAGACATTCTTTCGAAAATCAACGCCGACGTGTCTTTATCAGCAGGCGACCTAAACCACCTCTTCGTGACCCATGATCGACAATGCAAGATCGAAAGCGTTAGTATGTTGTCCACGTGTGGCTGATAAGTTGCCATGCATGTTGAATAACAGAGCAGTACAGCTTGAACAATAGCTTTCATATTTTAGGCGGCTAATCCAGTACGTCTCTATTTTTTCTCTGTAATCCACTTTTTACACTTTCTCAGAAGTCATCTAAGCAGCTAAGGACCTCAGGAATGATAGCAGAGACGCCGCACGCAATCTTTCCATCACGAGTGTTTGAAGGCTTGGAGTGGCTCATCTTCGCTGCGAGGGATCCATGCTTGCTTCTTCTATCTGTGGCTGGTATCGTTGCAATCAGTCTCGCAGCTTCTTTTGCTTTTGTTGTGGCAAAGGCTCACGCTCGAGTACAAAACTTTGAAGGTCCGCCTTGCCACTGGTTCAAGGGACATCTTGATCAGGTATGCAAGCATGTGTATGCAGCCATCAGCCATTAAGGTATCATCCCCTTTACGATCTATTGAAGTGCTTTCTTTGTTTTGCCGGCTTTGTCTTCGTTGTTCAAAATAAGCAACAAGCCTGTCTCGATCGCTTCAACTTGACAGTTTATCGTAAATACATTAGCTATTTTTAAGAGCGTGCGTCAGAGCAATCAGTGGACAATTTCTCAAATGTCGTGCACGTGTTGGCAGCGTTGCATATTATTCAGAGAGCTTATAATCTCCGAGCTCAATTATCGAGGACTGGTTTGAACGAAAGTAAACCATCGTCAACTCATTTATTATGCCCCTTATTTTCATTAAGTTATCGGTTTATAGTCGCACGTGGTCTGATGTCTGATCCTGACCACGTTTGATGATGAGGCACATGAAAGCGGGCAAGCATGTTCCCGTTCATCTGCTGTGTACTCACGAACGATATTTTGGCCTAGCTGCAAATGAGTGTCCAACTGGCTCCCAGCATCCGCATGCATGGCCTTCAGTCAAAAGAGACAAGAGAGAAGTTCTACAAGACGGCAATCGTTCCGTTAACAAGTCGCAGTCAATCCTACTGATCAAGCCAGAAATGTCACCGGCAACAAAGAAGTTGAAAATAGCAATTTCCGAATTCACCTCACTCGACACTGGCTCGCTTTTTGCAGTTTCAGGTCAAAAATTTTACAGTTTTCTAGCCAGTTACACCCGCGACTTAAAAAGCTTAAGTGCATACCTCTGCCTTGAGGAATTAGACATATTACTTTGGGGCAAAGATTAAAATTATAATAGCTACTCAAACGCAGGCGACAAAAACCATGCTAAACAGACCGACAGACAGACAATCAAATACAGGCATGCAAGTTTATGGAGTATAAGAAGATTTCGTCCAGAATTACCCTTTTGAAAGGCCTTGGGGTATTGATTAATGAGGCCTATGGAATGCAGAATGCGACATGACGGTACATGGAGATGCCACGTTGCTTAGTGATTCAAACGCTATTTGGGAGACAGCCAAATGCTGTTAAGCCACACTTTAAAGATAACACTTTCGATTGAAGACAAATGGCTTAAAATTTATTAAAAGACGTCCGTCTGCAAATCTTAAATGTCCACGATAATTTGTAATATTCGTCATAAGAGAAAGTGGGGCTCCGCTCTCGATGTCCGTTCACTGCTATTTCCTGAAATAGTTCCTAAAGTACTATTTATGATGAAGTGTTTGGTTTGTCCTGCGTATCGTCATTACTTAAGTAGATGTCAAGGATGAAATTTAAGGAATGTTGTCATTTTAAGAACATTTAACAAAGAACATGCGCCTTAAGTATTTACTTCTCAGCTGGGTTTAATTTGCCTAATGTGATTACGACCAGATCAAAAGAGAGGGCAGAATTGATCCCACTCAAAGTTTTCAATTGCATTAAATTTGAAAGGGCACCGTTACCTGAGTTGTTCCGTCTGGAAAACACTAAATGAATACCCCTTTATATACATGAAAAATCGACAAAGAGACTGTAAAAAAGGCAATAAAAGAACATGTCCGCCAGAACAGAATGTGAACTTTCAACCCATTTTTTTCACTTAGAGAAGGTACGTTTTTAATTAAGGGGGGGGGGGGGGGCCGGGGTATTTTAGATTTTTTTGCGAAAAAAGTCGTAGCCCTCCCAGTTCCTGGAATGGATTAATGCATGACCCTTCAAAAATACCCAGACAAAAACATCTGACCCTCCCCCCACCCCCCTCAACCTATCCAAGACAAAAATAACCGGAAGTGAAAATAACATACTGGAAGTGTTACTCATATAACTGCGTTCATCTGCGCACAAAGTAGTTAATTGCGTGGCTTGTGGTTGTACGGTAAAAACTTGAAAATGGGCAAGGATGTATTACTACTACTAAGGAACTATTACTAGTTCAGATTAATCTTGACTGGTAGCTTTGCTTGTATATACAAAATAGAAGCGACATGGAGTAATTTTTTTCTTGCCAAAAAAAAAACTTTTACCCTCCCCCGGTTGAGAATAAAACAGGTTTGACCCTCCCCAATTTGTAAAAAAATTACTAAGGACCCTCCCCTCCGAAGCCCCCGCCCCCCCCCCCCCCCAATAAAAAACGTACCTTCCCTTATACAAAACACAAACATTTTTCTGTGAGATCAGTCTGCCCATGTTATCTGTATATTGCAGCACAATTTCACTTGGCATTTTTTACATAGCATAGAGGCTCGTTTAGCAGCTTGAGTAAGAAGCACGCATAGGACTACTAAGCAATCGAAATCGTAACATACTTGTCTTGGTAGAGCATCGCACCGGTATCGCGGAGGTCACGGGTTCGAATCCCGTTGAAGCCCTGATTTTTTCAGGCTTCTCCTTTCCAATTGCTTAAATTGGAAAATTAACTGCGATGATCATTCTTTACTTTCATACTTGTCTTAATTAAAATTCCGACCACCGCACTCCGGTGTGACTTCAATGCCACTGCAGACGTAAAACTAATCGTGACAGCCGTACGGAATATGGTTGATATGTTACTTTTTTGTTTACATCAATTGTTATTGTTATTGTTTGTATCAATTGGCGTGTTATAAAACCTATCCAGCGATAATGCGTTCTTTTCTTTCCGGTGGAAGCGCGAAGTCTGCAAGCACGAAGCAGCTCCCGTGACAAAGATGTGAGCGGTAAAGTTTAACCGTTTATAAATTTAACTTGCTGTTTTAAGATTTTTTTAACAAAGCGAAAGCATTCTTGCATCCTTATTGGGTTACATAGGAAGGATCAAATGCTTAAAATACGTTCCGCAGGACCTCGACGCGATTTAGCAAGAGTGTCCGTTTTAATACCACTTTATTCCGAATATGAGACAATGTTATTTATTAATTCATCTTGTAATGAGACTTTCTTTTGGTCGCTCAACCTTGGGCATCGAGTTTATTATGCACGCCAACTCGCTGTTCGCCTCTTGAGGGCTTGTTTCCTATTTTGAAGACCTTGTTTTAGGCTCCTCAGACTGCACCTCGGCTTTCTTGCTTTTCTTTTCTTAAGCGCTTCAAACTCCTGCTCTTTCCTTGGCTAGGCTCCTCTGGTTGTTGCCTGTTCGACAGCGCATGCTTTGCGGGGGGGGGGGGGGGGG
>BLFK01000862.1:6331396-6371396 GCA_014634185.1 Astreopora myriophthalma
TGACGTGTGTGCTAATTTTCGCGCGCTTGTTTTCTCTTGTCATGTAAGACTACACGAACACTTTTTTGTGATGTAGCTCAATAAAAGGACTTCTGTAGTTCCAATGTCTCAATGTTATGTTATAAAACAAATGGTAAACGCCATAGCGTGCACTATTGAGTTATGGATGCACTTGGGAGGTTTGCTAAGCACTCAAGAAGCTAGAGTCGCACTCGGCTATCACCTCGTGCGACTCTTTCGTGCTTAGCAACCTCCCGCGTGCATCCATAACTCAATAGTGCACACTATGGCGTTTACCATTTGTTAAGTAGACGGAGCTAGTTTTGGAACGACACTTCGGGCGCCAAAAAAACAGACTGACAAGCACGTTCATCCAACACATCCAATGAAACAGCTGAGCATGACAGCAATTGTATTTTTTTGCACAGAGGAGAGCGCTTGCTATCAAAGAAACCGTTTTTTCACAGGAATTACAAAATCTAAAAATACCCTCATCTACTCCTGTGGTGATGGCCTGGGTCGAGTTGTTCGAAGCAGGGTTAGGGATAAATACCATGACAACCCATAGGTTTTAATTGGACTTAACCCGGAGTTAGCACTAACCCTGCTTCGAACAACTCGGCCCAGGACTATAACATATGGACGCCCCTCCTCATATTTATGGGATCTTGCTTGAAGTGAAGAATGAGGCAAAGGCATTCTTTTGTCGGTTATTTCTTTCGGCTTCATTGTGCTTCATAGGTCACCTGCATCGACAGGCCAGGCTCTCTCACAACATTCTCCATCATGCCCGGCCTTTAAAAACTTTTAAAGGCCCACATTCGCCTAAAATGCGTTGCGGTCCTTTGTTTTTATTTTCGAATGCTGTATTGTCAAAAGACGTAACTTGATTGGCTGCAAGTACTCAAGCGTAAACGCATGCTTTCCTCTACCAATGAAATAAGGCGATGTTAAATTATTGCCGACCTCTTTTCTAGTTTCGTGCAACACGAAATTCAGGATTGGCGATCACGGTGCGCAGTGCATTTTGGGCGAATATGGATCTTTAACTTCAACATTCGCGTTAACTTTATAGACTTGTCGCAAGTTCTTTTTTTGTTTTTTGTTTTCTAGGAATTGCATAGGACAGAACGTTGCGACGGTGGAAATCAAGCTAACGCTGGCAATGATTCTTCACAGGTGAGTTTGTTAATTTTCTCAAACTATGACACACGACAGAAATTGGCCTCTCATGGTATGGTCGTGGGTCTCTAGGACTGCTAGTTTTGCTAACTTTAAATAGGTTGTGCAACACATAAGAAGCGAAATTTCGAGGTGGAAATGGTAAAAAATGTTTGCTATAGAATTATCTTAATAACGAAAAATTAAACATTATTGCGTTTAGGTGCACTTTAAGCTGAAAGAAGCGATCTGCCTTAACCGCTTGCAACCGAACTTGAACTAAACACACAGTTACAACCGAACACTACTGTTTGCTCCCTATAGTTTGAACATGCATGTATTCGGCGCTCGTACGCGTGCACGTAAACAAATTTACCAAGATAAAGTAATTAGCTATAATTTAAAATTCGAACTGTTAACGTTATAGAATTGTAAAGCACAATAACAAAGAAAAAACGTAGCAAAACATTATTATGATGATGGCACGAGTCATACCGAAACATGTTTTAAAGAGTTGCTCTTGAGTATGAAATTTATCTTAATTCTATTATTGTCACGAAGTTATAGCAGTCTTAATACACTGTTTTGCATTACCACAGGTTTGATCTCACAGTCAGTGCAAATCACATTGTCCCAATGGAAGACTTACTCACAGTACTAATGTTACGGTCCAAAAATGGAGTGCGGATTAACATCATTCCAAGAAAATCGGACGGTCGTCATGACGACAATGACAACATCACATCCTGATTATTTATCGAGCTATAATGTCGCTGTAGTAGTTACTTACGCTGCAAGTTACATCGTGACAGAAAATTATGGAATTTCAATTCGGAATGTGCACTCAAAATCAAAAGCGTTCTCTGCTTCAAGAGCAGTACATCAAATGCGAAAAATACTTTAAAAAATTCTTCCGTTGTTCTTAAGGAACTGAATTTTCGATGGCTTTATTTACCCGTGATGAAACATTGAGGCGTACGCAGAAAGATTTCAATTGTATTGGAATCAGCTGTGTCAGCATTTCATGCGGCAAAGTTCATTAAGTTAAATGTACTGTTATTTATTTCACTAATATAAAGACAAGTATGTTCTGTATTCCCTTGAAGAATCGTTATGTTTAGAGCAAGAATGAATCGACTAATTCAGTCTAGAGGCCCGTAACTAGGGCTGTGCCACGGGATTGTGGTAATGTAATTTATGAAGGAAAAGATTACCTTGCGTTGGCTTTTGTTTCAAGTTAAGGCTGGTTCTCACTAGCACATAAGCGCAAGCATAAGCATAAGAAATTAATAACAAAGTGAGAGCACTAGCACATAAGCAGACGCAGTATTAACAAAATTATCGATAGCACTGAGCTTTCGTCCGCTTCATTCAAGATGGCGGATAAAAAAAACCAGCCATTTCGTGGGTGTTCCCACTTTCTTACGCGAGTGCTAATATGCGCCAGTGAAAACCATCCTTTAAGGGTAATTTATATTGCAGCAAGTTCTTTCTTAGTGGTCGCTATTAATCCCTTTCGGCTTGGTCACCAAGATAAAACATACTCCCGCAAAATCATGTGCATGGACTAGTTTGCGGCAAAAGCTTTAGACAAAGAAAGAAAGACACCGAGAACGCGACACATTTGGCAGTGAGTGTAATAGGCCATTTCCGAGTTCATGCCAGCCTCTCTTTTAAAGCGCGTCTAAGTGCGAAAGTTTTGGGATGATAATTAGTTTTACCTTGTACATGAATGTAAACTCATATGCATTTTCATAAAAAAATACTTCGCTCTTAGACTAGCTCTGAAGAAGAGGCTGAACTGAATTCGGAAATGGCCTGTTCGGCTTAGCTTACATTTGGTCGACATCTTGTAGATGTACAAGGCTCTGGCTGTTTCCTTATGCTGTATAAACATAACAAAAATACCAATAAAAATAACCGCAATTATAGCATGCACGAAAATGAATTTATTCTCGGCAACTAGATAATTCTGTACGTACTTTAACATAATCGTTCTGTACGTACTTTCACGTAATCGCCCGTGGCTTTCACCAGTGCCTCGGGTATTTTTATTTTATTATTATCATTATTATTATTATTATTTCCATTCTGGGCTTCTACAGAATTACAATCAATTTGTTTACACGCGTTTAATTATAATTACCTTTTTTTTTTCATTTTCAAGGTCACTGCCAACTATTTCATATTGTCCATCGATCACTACACCAGACTTCTATAGTCGGAAAACTCTTTTCAAGTAAATCTCCTTTTAACGCCCCGTCTTGTTTTCTTAAACCGCGGGAGAAGCTTCGATCTAGCGTTCTGTAATTTGTCATAATTCGGCTTCACGATAAGTGCTCACACACAGCGGCATAACGGTGATTTGGTAGTCGTCGGTGTTTCGTTACAGTTGTCGTCACACATGATGTAGCAATAACTGCAATAAGAGCAGTAACCGCTTCTCTTCATCGAGGTCTTTCCCGCATTTTGGCCGCAGAAATAACACGCTGCGATGTGAACTCTCAGACAGGAACGGAGTAAGATTGTTACAAGAACATACTCCAAAGATGTTAGCATTTTGATAGATTGAACGATTGCTTCAATGAATTTTCTCAAAGAAAAACTGAATCGTGGTACATTTTTCAGTCTGAAAACAAGAAACCTTTAGCATATTTACAACAATTGTTCACCAAAGTTCCAACTTAATAAGTCTTGCAGATTATGTTTTCGAAAAATTATATTGAAGAACGAAAATTAATATCAGTTTTGCAAGCTATTTTCAAAACACTAATCTATTTTGTTTTTACTTTTGTGATAAAGCGATAAAGTTAATAATCATCTATTACCCATTCATAGTTACGGAAGGTATCTAAAATGTGATTTCTTTCTGTAGGAAAGTAAGTAGAGCGCAGTCGGTTTTCGACCTTTAATAGCGTCCCAAAGATAATCCGGACAATGTCAAGTTCAGTTATTCTGAGGGAAAATAGAACCTTGCATAATCACAGTAAGATCTGTAAGATGTATGAGAACGTCAAGTAACCCACCCCGCTAGGAAGGCGCTATTTTGCTGCAGCTAGGCAGACTTTTCTAATTTCATTGAACTCTCATTCCCTCTAGACATTGCTACTAATCTGTCAGCAAAACAAATAGGGATTTACTGATTGTGCCAGCTCTTGATTCCTTAAACTGAAGCCGGTGACACCGTGACGGTCCAACATTTGTTGATCAACAAGTGTTGCACTGAGAGCTCTTGCACAGCAAATGTTGAACGGTGTGTTAAGCCGTGTTGAATGTTGAAATAGGCCACTGTAGTTGAACTCGTTGAACAAGACAAACTCTTGACTATTCCATTCAACAAGTTGCTGCAACTTCGTTCAACATTTGTTGAGCGACAAAATGTTGCACAATGTTGAACGGTACCGTGTGTCACCGGCTTTACAATGAACGTTACATACACAGCTGGATTAAAAAGACTGGCCGGCGTGATCCCACGAATGAGGTATTGTACGAACTAAACCATGATAAATGAACACTTAAATGAAAAGTTCTTCCTCTGCTCTAAAGCACCGAACACTTACTCTCCTGAGTTTGCGGCGTTTCTTCGGACTCTTGAGTAATCTCAGCGTTTTCATGCCATCTGAACAACTTCTTGTACTCTCCTCTAAATGTCTTGTTCATGACTCCGTATATGACAGGGTTTATCACTGTGCTTAACTGACCCAAGAACGTGTACATGACGTAAACCTCGCGAGGAAGGTTCCAGCTTCCCTGAGCAAACCCGATAAAATCCACGATCGAAATCGGCGTCCAGCAAATCACGAAAGCACACACTGTCAGGAACAACGTCTTGGTAACGTTTATATCTTCAACTGTGAGCTTCGCGGTTGTAGATTGGTCGCCTCCCCGTCGTCTCATACTTCGTAACCGTTTGCTGTGTTCTTTCAACTTGCGAAATACTTTTAAGTAGCAGAACGTCAGAACAATCATAGGAATTACGACATAAACGTAGCCTAACAACGTGAAAAAATCGACTTTGACAACTTGGAAACAGAAGAACTTCCCTGCGTGATAAACATAGCGGTGATCCGAAAGCAGATAAGGCAAAGGCTCAAGCAGCGAAACCAGCCAAATCACCGAGATCATCAATCGCGTTCGCCTTGGGGTGAATATCTTCTGATAGTTCTTTGGTCGCACAATTAAAAAGTACCTATTCACAGCGACGAGAGTCAAGGTTAAAAGCGATACACAGGCTAGCAACGCGACCACGTATCCTTGCAGTTGGCAAACAAAATTCCCGTAGGTGCGTTTTCCCGCCAACAGGACAGTGAGACAAGGTGGCTGGCACAACGTGGCCATCGTGATGTCCGCCAAAGCAAGCGAGATGATGAAGTAATTGGGAATAGTGCGTAGATTTTTGTTCTTGCACACCATCCATAGTACTAGGGAATTCCCTATCAGAGCTGACAACATTAAAACTATACAAACTAGCGCTTCAACGACAACGACTCCCGTTTCTCTTTTCGCCAGAAGATCAACATACTTTTCCAACGACGGATGTCCCATGTGAGAGTCAGCCATCGATAGCAACAATCTCTGAAACCTTCTAATTCCGTCGGGAGAACGAAGGGGAAGCAGAGAACTCTTCAGATGTGTGTACGTGTACGTCGGCGGATGACTTCTTTAAGGGATTCGCGTTGACATATACAATTAATCAGCGTTCAGTTGTGTCCTGGCGGCGAGTTGCGCAGATGTCCAATTAATGATAAGAGTTTGCGAGTCGTGTTTGTTTTAAGGTATTGTTATTCTGCAATGTCTTATCAGGCAAATGTTTTGAGTTTCATTCCGGAACAATTCTGGCTTTTAACCACGCTTGTCACTTAAATTCGCGGTCGATTTGGCTGGCAGGTGTGATCTGTCGGAATAACATTTTGAATCGTACCCCCTAATTGACAAAAAAAGAGGATATGAAGTCACGCCAAACGCCTTATACTTTTGGTTTATCAACTATAATGAGTTCGATGGGTATATTTTTTCAAACCCCTGATAGCACAAAACATTCAAAAACTGGCTAGCTTTGTTTTTTAAGGAATTTATGTACATTTTTAATTAAAAAGTTCGGCTCTTAATACCAATTTAATATTTTCAAGCAGTTTTGTGTTACTTGCTGTCAACTTGCCTTTAAAAAATTTCACCGAGATAAAAGCATTTCAAAGAAAATGAGTCACTCTTGTGTGATATACATATATAATAACACCATCATCGTTATTTTCTGCCAACGTGTTTTGCTCCGACACGTTCTAAAAAGGAGCCCAGTTTTTTTTTAGTTTGACTGTTGTAAAAAGAAATTATCTCTTAGTTTAGTTCCAAAACTGGGCCGTTAAGCGCAAAGAATATGTAAAGTAAATTTAAGGCGAGAAATATGCCACACAGTGGTCAAAGGATTATTCAAATTAGCGCTTTCCGTTGGGCAGTAAAAGGCCCGAGCGCTTCCGAAACGGCTTGTCTAGCACCATCACGACAGAAGCCATAATGGCATAAGTCAGAAACAAGCGGACTTTTATTATTAAAATATTTTGAATAAAACAAGAACACTTTTGTCATTTTATAAAGAGCTAGTGGCCGCATTAGTTGCTAAGGTACTATGGTCATTTATCAGCACAATGTGAACGAATGAAAAATTGATGCGAAGGTCAGGCGTGGAGTTTTGCCAGTACATTGAACCGCGAATATCATACTCTATTGCATTGAGGATAAAAGAATGCTCGGTTTTAAAGATTTTCCGGTTGAGCCATTTTTTCGTTTTAGTTGATGGGCGTTGTCGTAATTGAACCGACATTGTTTTTGTTTGGGAGGAAAGTTATAAAGCAGAGCTCTCTTCATTTCGGCGGCCAATATTGTAGACTGATGAATCAGGGAGTGTAAAAATACAGGAGCACGTGGTGCCTTTCGCCAGCCAACATGGGCGTTATCATGGGGGGATAAAAATTAAACTTTGTTCGTTGGGAGCTTAGCCAAAAGCACCGCCGCGACAAGGAATAAAACCCCTGATCAATAAAACAAAGGGATGTCACATTATTTGAACGTTAGTAATAACCCTAATCAAGGCTTAAACTTTGTACGTGTGGCTTCATTAATTGTTGCATAGGCGCGAGACTAAAAGCAGAAATTGAAAGAATTTTGAAACGATCAATATATTTCTTTTAAAAAAACGCAACTCAGCAGTGCTGTCAGCACTTGATATTCGTCGCCTGTAGCCGGTAGACACTGAGTTGAACGTCTATTTAATTTCCAGAAAGCGAAAGAAAATTGAATTACGCCAATCTGCATAAGTCGAACTGCGGGCGTTAACACGTTTTTGGCCTTTCAGGGTTGTCGGCCTCAGCCTGCGAAGCTTCAATTTTTGTAGTCAAGGTCAAGGTTTTGATCCACTCAAACTATTACGACTGAACTTAACTGTTCAACGCCTGTAGTAGCTCTTTCAAGGGCTCAGTTGCATTGCTATAATCCTACACAGAAGAAAAACTGAAAAATGTCTTCGTGATAGGTATATTAATACCTGCGTCGAGATCGACAAAAGTATCAGTCTTAGAATAGTGCAGCTAAATTTAAACTGCTTCCTACAAAAATATCAGACACTTTCGCCTTTCAAGTTTTATCTGCCCTCAAATTAAGGTAAAGACAGTTTAAATTTGCTAAGATTATCTCGCAGCAAAGTTGATTTTAATTAGAAAATGGAATGGGTCAATGAGAACCAAACTAAAAGGCATTTAGGTCACGTGTGTACGGGTGGTAGCAAAATATATTTACATGCCTTTTAAGGAAACAAAGATTTGCAATTGCTTAGCTACTTTGGTGAGATACTTTACCGCTTGTTTGACATTCTATCCTTCTAATTGATACATACATTGTCTGAGCTAACGACGGAAGGCTTTGGCAAACGGCGCAAAGCCTAAATTTCCTGTTCAAATCTTGGGATAATTGGCACTTAGAAAAAGGTACAGAGAAATGTTTACTGTAGTATTTTTTAGCTCATACGCAACGCAGATGGCTTAGTGGAATAACAAGTAATCTTTTATCGTAATCTGATTAAATAATCACTCGATTCAAGAGTAATTAAGAAAGACTGACATAGATTTGAAGTGTGGTTGAGGAAAATTAAAAATGCATAGATCGACATTGCATGTCTTAAAATTGTTATCACCATTTCAGAACCCTTTTACCGCCGTTTGGAATTTAGAAACGCTCATCTCACGAATTAAGGGAACCGAAAATTTTGCTTCATCAATAAAGTCATAATTTGTGGTTTATCTAATACAATAAAGTTAGCGAGAGAATTTCACAAAATGGTATCAGGTTCAATTATTTTTGGCAATTCAGGAAAGACCTATGGTTTCATCAGTGAAAAAAGGAATGATGTTTTTCGAAAATCATGACGTGAGTGTGTTTTAGTATGCTGTTGAGATTGTTCAGGATCAATTTCAACTTTATTATTAATATTATTTTCCATCTTTTTTTCCCCACAGCTAAAAGAAATACACACTAAAGGAAAATAATCAAATAATAGCAAAATAATTACAATTGTAGGGAAATCAAGGTGCGGGTCAAAGTAGCTGGGGCTTTGTCGAGTTGACCACAGTTTACCATTACCTCTGTTCGTTATCTTATTGGCTACTTACTTTCTCAATTCAGTTCTCTAGTAAATCTTCACTACCGGGCTGTGCTAAAACAAAAAAAAAAAAGAAAAGAAAAAGACTTCATAGGCGAGTGGTTTTCCAAGTTTAATTTCCAATATATCATGGGAAAACATTCGAATAGTGTTACTCGAACCCCACGCATTCCATTTTTACTTTTCAGTTTTAAAATATTAAAACAGGAGCTAATCTATCAACTTGACTTGGTTCGAAACACTGCACTGTCTGCCTGGTGATTTAAGTCAAACTTATGACCAATTCTTTTTCTCGGAAGTCATGCAGAATTGGGGTGTGTTCTTAACATTCTTTTGTTTCATAACAAATACATATGGAATCCTCATATACGAACTGCGGATGTGAGATGGATTGCTAAGTTCATTCCGATGGCCATGTTTCAGTATGATATATGATTCCTTTGCAGGGGCATAGCCCTCTTGGCTTTTTTAATATGACTTTTACAAATGTTGAAACCACAAACTATTTTATAATGCGCGGCCTTATGGCACCGGGCCTACAACAAGTCCAAAAGCTGGCTACGCCCCTGCTTTGTCTCTTTGTTTGGTTTGCGCATGTCCCACCAACATCTCTCTCGCGGGCTAAGAGTTGCCCCCGTACCCTAAGCAACTTGAACAGAAACTGCAAATGGGCAAGATTTCTATCCGCGAGGCAGTGAGTTAGCCGTAGTTCAACAATAGCCGTAGTTCAACAATAGGTCAAGCAGACTGAAGACTGGAAGGCCGTGAAACGAAAATTGAAAATGGCTCGGAAAAAACAAGACGTCTAAGGGCGTTTCCGTGGGATGCACAAACGGTTAACAGAAATTGTAAAAATTTAACGGTTAGTCCAGATCCGAGTTCAAGGTGCGGGTTAGATCGCTAGAAGTCGTTTTCGTGTTGCTTCTAACACTTCCTGCACGATACTTGAAATTTAATTTAAAAAAAAGAAAATTTGTGACTAAGAAGAAAAACAACACGACAAAGAAAGAAAAGAAAACAAAAAGAACAGGTCAACAACACGGATATTTTGCATGGTCACCCATCCAAGTAGTAACCTCAGCCAACAGGGCTTAACCAGTGAGAAGCACGACGACGTAGCTAATTACCATATGAGACCACGATGAAAAAAAAAAGAAAGAAAAAAAGGAACGCGAACGATTCTGAGACGTGGTCTGCCTGTGGCATCCCACGTAAAAAGAACCTTGGGATACAAGCTCAGTGGGATACAAGCTCAGTGGGATACAATTTCATTGGGATACAAAGCAATTGCTTTAGTGGTACATAAATTCTCATGGGAAAGGAACCAGGAAGGAAGACGCGAAAACGTCCTTTAACCAGCGGGCCGTATGTTGGCAACGTATGCAAATATATTTTAAATTTAAATAAATATTTCCGAGGTTATTCTTAACACTATTGTCGAGCATCTTTGGGAAGAGAAGCCATAAATATCAACGCCATGATAAAATAAAATGATCAAAATGAAGATAGTGACAAGCAACTGTTGAAAGAAAAATTTCTGTCGCGACGTTTTGACTGAGGGCAGAAGACTGCGATACCTTTTACCCGGGCCATTTGGGCGGAGCTGCTGAGTGACGACCAGTGTCTTCAGCGTTGAATGGATGCGGCGATTTTTTCGTTCTACTTGCGGTCGCCGAGGAAACATTTAATCAGCTAAAGTGTATTAACAACACAGAATGTTACCGTATAGGCCACAATATTTGCGAGTAATTTCTTTGTATAATATTATCAATATCCTACATTAAAAACACAAAATCGCCTCTTGGTCAAAATAATAAAGAAAACAAAAACTAATGCTCTATAAGAAACAGCGGTCTTTCAGCCATTTTGTGCTGGCGATTGCCGGAGAAACATTTTTTGTTATTCACATTGATGAATAGGTCATGATCTCGCCGGCAGTGGAAACTTCCTCTGTCCTGTTACGAAAAATGTTTGCGTTTTTAATTAGCATGTTTAGCAAATGGAAATTAAAGAGATCGAGTGCGGATGTTGACATAAGCGAACAACCGAGTTCTGCTGTGCAGTAAAATCTTTGCGCTTAATTAAAAAATAAAAAGTAAAAAAGAATAACTGCTATCCCGACAAGTCCACCCTTTTCCGAGGCGTTAAATCTGTTTATACATGTTTTTTCCCTTGGATAAACCTGTTTTAGCCGAGAGGCGGGTCAACCTGAAGCCCGTTTCGTTTTAATTTTCTGCAACATCTCTTCTTCAAGAATTGTTCTGATTTGCTCTTTGTTTTCTCCATTTTTGGTTCTTCTTCCTTCCTTGTATCTTATGAGTTACTGTATTACAATCCATGAGGTTTCGCTTCCTCTAAACTAAGACTTTGAAAAAACCGCAAGTTAGGAAACTAGACAAAACTCTACTGTCGAGAGGAGAATTTTCATAAGAGATGTATAAACCAGAGACAAATTTAATTCTGGTCAACCTCTGGGTAAATTAATTGCTGAGCGGTGCCTAAAGAGGATTACCCGCCGAGATCCTCAGTTGTTTAATATGATATCGGACAGATTGGATTTTTCATGCAAAGCAAGGCTTTTACTAAGCAAATTTGCTATGAAATGCCTTTCACCCGTGAAATGGGTTCCATGAAAGGGGAGCTCGAGTTCCGTTAAACAGCACAAGAAATGATTCCACGGCTATTCATGATTTCTTTCTTTATTTTTGTAATTAACCTACAGTTATAAGTCCTAAAACTGTTTTGTATACAGAGGATATTACACAGCGCCCAACGTTATCGGATTTTACCTTTTCGAAATGAAAAACAATATTCTCGAAAGAGCGCGGTGTGTAGGCAAAATATTGTTTTCACCACAAGAAAGCGTTATTAAGGCGATGCCCCAGTTATATAAATTAACATGACTTTCTTCAAACGTTCAGTGATTGTTCCCTACATTATAGTGACTAGAAATGCGCAATAAAAAAGGATTATGTCACCAAGCTCGTTTAGGAGATTAAACTGGCTCATTTTACTCCAAACTGGTGCTGTCCAGGACCGTTTATTCCATCGGTTCACGCTTCGTTTCACAGGAACAGGAAACATAACAATGACACAATTCATAAAATAACAAGATCGATGTATTGCATCGATCAAAAGAAACAATTGAATGCTTGTTCTACGGCATTACATCCTGAAAAGGCAATGCAAACAAATATTCCTTTGGGTGCGTGATCTCGAGGACACAACTTTCTGTCCATGAGTTATGGCCAAGTATGCTTTTCTCTCTATAACGTGCAAATATTTGCAACTTTCTGTCCATGAGTTGTGGCCAAGTATGCTTTTCTCTCTATAACGTGCAAATATTTGGTTTTAAAATTTTAAGGTGCGAAGACAATGGATAAAAGAATAAAATAAGTGTAAAAAACGATAGATCACAAAGCAAGTTTAGGAGAAATTAAAATGACCAGTCTTCGCCATGTCGAGCTTAGTGTCGCCATTAGCTTGTGCTCGGGCTGATGTCGTACGAAATTATCCGCAGTAAGGATGTGAAATGCAATACTAAGGAATCGGCTTAGATGTAATATCGTTAAGTAGCTATATAATTCTAATTTGTTTCTTGATTTTTGAACTGTGATTATATAGTAGTAAAATTGAGTGTTTTTGCACAAACAACGTTGTTAAAGGGGGAAGTCGGAAATACGCCACTCCTAACCTGTTCCAGGCCCTCAGTTAGTCCGAACGAGTTAAGAGAAAAAGCGAGCGCAAGAAAAAAAACCGAGCGAGAACTGGGCAGATAAAGGGCTGGCTCGGGTTTTTTTCTCGCACGTGCTCTATCTTTACGCTGGTCCCGACAACCTGCATGAGAGAGCCTGGAACAGGAGGCGCCACTGGAGTCCCGGACGCAGTTCGCACAAACGTTGAAAGTGGTCTACCCAGATTTCACCGGCCTTAGGACTTTTGACTCATGAGATGAGAAAGGACAGTACATTTGCTCGGAACTGAAAGAAGAATGATACATTGCTTTTAAGCCTGACTTCGTGAATGAGGTTAAAGGGACTATGTCAGCTGCGGAGCATGCGCGAGTTCAGAAGAACCACTTTGAAAACGTTGGCCCAACTTTTTTCAATTGCCGGTCGGAGTGCACTTGTTGTAGCTGTTTCCATCGCTTCAGTTGAATCGCGTTCAATCGTCAAAAAAAAAATGGCGAAATTTTCGTGCAAGAAACGGTCTTTGGTCATTGAAGAAGCTGTTTGTTGCGATATTTTTTATCGTTTTTGTTCCTGGAGCATTATTTCCGTGGCTCTATGATGTCCATATTAGCTAAAACCTGGACTCCGATGCACATGCGCCCTAGCTGCCATAGTGGTTCTGAAGACATGATGGTCACAGTAGCATTGCTTCATAGACTGACCCTTTTCTTGAGCATGTAAGTTCGAGCAAGACTGACAAGCGTTTTACATTAAACCTTGGCAGGAACCCATACGAAGAGTCTTTCTTAATTCACCACTAGGTTCGTTCACCAGAGGAGTAAACGGGGCTCTTTGTTGGGGGGAGGGGGGGGGGTAAAAATATAGGATGCCACGTTCATCAAATTAAATGGCTTTAGAATGACAGCGATTGACAGCTAATCATCATACCACGTTTTTGTCGCACGGCGAAGAACACTTGCAACCATGGCGACAACTTTTCAAAAATTCCAAAAATTTCGAAAAAAAAATATTTACTCGTGTACCACTTTGCTGATGGCTCGAACCATACAATATATGGACGATACTACGCTGTAGTCTCCTAACAATGGGGAAGACTAGTGGGTATTTGGAACTGTTTGAAGACATGGACACCTCACTCCACTTGACTACATGTTCCTTTCTAGAGGTCAAATGTATATGCGGTTTAAATGGTTGTGAAAATGACACGTGATTGATCTCAGAGTAGATGAGAGCTCCCCACCCTGGCCCCATTCCACCCCCTTCGAACTACTGGGAACGCCCCTGTTATTTCAGCTTTCCCCATACATCGTATGGTAAGATGGCCGCAATTTTACAATTCTTTTGTCTTCATTCAAATTAGCCGTTGTTGTCTCGCTCTTAAGCTCAAAATACCAAAGAATGTTTACCATGAAACTAATTTGAATAAAACAAGAGCCTGTTAAAATGGTGGTCATTTTTGGAGGGAGGTGTATTACAGAGACGCTCTGTCTTAGTATATGAAGCTAGTGTAGGGGGGTTACTTTTGCTTTGTTTTGTTTTGTTCTTTGCTTTTGTTTTGTTTCGTTTTGCTTTCTTTTTGTTTTTGTTTAGTTGTTGTTGTTGTCGCTTTTTTTTCTTTTTTATTTCGTCTGTAGGTCTTGGAAGGGGTGGCATTTCATTTTGAACTATAACTGAGCCCTGAAAAGTTCCCGAACATTTAACGAGTCCCTTACTTAGAACAAAAATGTAATTGTTTCTTTAAGCCTTTTGTTTTGTTCGTTTGTTTGCTTTGTATGCTTTACAATATATGTATACTCATAAATAAGGCAAAAGCTGTAGTTTGGTTTGTTAATTGATTCGACAAATATTATCAATATAAATATTGGCACTGGTGAAGCAACCTTCTCGTTTTCAAACAAACAGCTCTGATTCGAGGAAGGGGCCGGGAAAGCTTGTGAAGCCGAGGACCTTATGTTAAATCTAATTAGTTTGATATAGTAAGAGACCATGAATTTAGATGGGACGAAAAGCTTCCCGGTGCACATGGTAGCCTGGTAGCGATACAGAGACTCACTAACTTTCCATCACAATGCTTGACCAATTAACAGAGAGACTACGAAGAGTTTTCTATGAGTCAACAGATAGTCCACGAGGCGTAGCGCCGAGGTGACTATTTGACTCCTAGAAAACGAGAAGGAGTCATCTAATTGTTTAGAAGAAATCCACTCAACTACCTTCGAATTCATTCCAGTTTTTATTGGTTTTAAGATTCGAAGACGCCATTTTTGTTCTCTATCTATCACGCAATAGATAGTGAGTAGCGAGCCAATCAGATTACGGGATTCGTGATGGTATGTGAGTGGATTTCTACTAATGATTATTATAATCCATCAAATATTTTCGCTCGCACGCGATTGGTCTAAACACGTCACGTGACCGACTATTCCCCAGCTAAAACTGGGGAATATCCGAGAATATTCCCCAATTTACTAAACTGCGCGCGTTGCGAAAAAGATTTGAAAGATAATAAACACAATAGCCTCCATTTGACGCGAAAATATGCTAGAATATTTGTCCTTGGACATTATCTGTTCCGAGAAGCGAACAGTTTTCCGAGAGCGTAGCTCGAGGAAAACTGTGAGCTTCGAGGAACAGATAATGTCCGCGGACAAATATCCTGGCATATTTTTGCGTCAAATGGAGGCTATTGTTTATATATATGAGCAATGCAGTCACTGACTGTGTGGCTAGAAAAGTTGTTAATTCGAGTAAACACAGCGCAGCTAAACGAAAACTAAATGGCCCAGTATAGACCTATAGATACACTTCAAATATCTAGTATATATTAATGCTCTCTTAGGTAATTGAATTATTAAAATATGGTACTTTCAATTGAAAATGTTTCGTGCAGCCTACAATTTATCCAATTTATTCTTCCGGTTTTTTGTAAATAATTTTGTACCATATATCACTGATTACACGGTCTACATAAATAGTAATTCCGGCTTGACAAAAAATGTGGACAATATTAAATAGCCGTATTAATTCCTAAATAACTTAAAGCGGGCCAAAGTTTTAATCGTGTTGATGATTACAGCCGGCCAACGAATGAAACTTTTTTTCCGACTTTGTTCACTTTTAGTCAGGTTGTTACTCGTAGTAATAAAAAGCCTAACAATGATCTAGAGTCAATTACTATCAAAACCACCCGGGGTGGTAAAAGCCGACGGCCCCGCAATTCCTACCAAGTGGTTTTTAAGAAATTGTCACGTGATGAGAAGCTGATTACACAGTCTATGTAAATAGTAATTCTGCAATTCACTCGCACTTGCACTCGTGATGTAGGGTTCACACATCATGCATGTGCTCTATTTTGGAGTCGCTTACCAAATGACAAAAGACAATTTGAACTGCAAGCACGGATTTCCAGTTAGAGCTGCATTTCAGTGCTGCTGGGGTTCAGATCATTAATTTGAAACACACTCTGGGCGATTTCTTAGATCCCTAGACATTTTTTAAAACCACATGATAGGAATTGGGCGGTTGCCAATTGAAATTCCTGACAGCCGTTTCACCACTCGAGTGGTTTTAATAGTAAATGGCCTTTATCAAACTACAATAAACACAATTTTCTAAAGCCAATTAATAACTAACCATGAGGCAATGGCAACACGACGCAAACGAAAACCGCTGTTATCATGCGAAGGCTTTCCGGCTCGCATTACTCCTACTTTTAAGTCGACTCACGGCACTCTCACACAGGTCATACTGAGCCACAGTCTTCGATCCAATAACCGGTCATTTCGTGTTGCTACTGACAAGGTTATTTGACCTTGATCATCACTCTTGAAGAACATGTTCGTTGATTTCGATCTGTATGTAAAGATCCTCTGACGTCGTCTCACATACTGTAGATGAAAGCGATGGGCGTCCGTAAAAGAGTTGGTCTCCTTTAGAACATAAAGAATATTCCAAATAACGTTAAAAGTAGTAGTAGCAGTAGCGTTAGGAGTAGTGTTAGTGGATGTGAGAGGGGTAGTGGTAGTTGTAGTGGTAGTGGTAGTGGTAGTGGTAGTGGTAGTGGTAGTGGTGGTAGTGGTAGTGATAGTGATAGTGGTAGTGATGGCAGTGGTGACGGCGGTGGTGGTGGTGTTGGTGTTGGTGGTGGTAGTGGTAGCGGTAGTGCTGGTGGTTTTTAGTTGTAGTGATGGTAGTAGTAGTGATGGTGGTGGTGGTGGGGTAGTGGTAGAGCTAGTAGTGGTAGTGGTAGTGGTAGTGGTAGTGTTGGCGGTAGTGGTGGTGGTGGTAATGGTAGTAGTTGTAGTAGTGGTAGAAATTGTCTGACAAAATTTTCATTTTTCAATTGCAAATAATGCTAACTCCCGTGCTTTCCTGCCTGTTTAATATCACTTGCCTAGACTCACCTCGAGCACAATATTTCCTTCTTTCACTGTTAGAGTGTGGCTTGGGTGCAGGTTCCATTGCAAGGTATAATCCAACCCTATCCTTGTTGGATTAGGGCAGCGCGTGAAAAGGAATTCTATGCAACAAAAGGATATTTAAAAGTAAGATAAACTGACTGATTTGCTTATTTATTTATTTATTTATTTATTTATTTTTGGCTATATTTCAAGCATTATGGTGTGTCTTCTGGAAAAGAAGAGTGTTTTTTTCCTGTCGAAGCACTGTGGACCCATAGATTACTAGGTTCTCGGACGCACAGAAACATTAAAACAGAATGTTTTGCCTGCAAACTCTGCCGGTATATTTATTTATTAGTATGCACGATTTTTATGATAAGCTGAGCTGCGTAATCATGCGCGTAGGCACCCGAGTGTTATATGCGCGTAAGAGATGCACGTCATCTACCACGATCAGTTAAAATCTGCCCTCTTCTTGTATGTGTTGTGGTTTAATTTTTTTTCCTGGTTCAAAATTACTTAAAGCAGCTTAACTTTTATTTTTCATTGTCTCAGATAAACATCATCCGGAAAGATGGAATATATGAAAGCGTAGAAAATTTAAACCAAAGATAAATTAAAGTACAACATATGCATTATTACCTGTAACATTATCTTCGTTTTGTCCTCCGGTAAAGGCTATACCAGTTTGGTTTCCAGATCCTACTACCACTTTTAATAAATCGCTGTTTGCAGTGGATCGGTAAAGTGATCTTAACTTGCATCTGGATTTACGTCCGTTTGGGCAATGTGCTCTGACTACACTCAACAATACGCCGGCAGCAAATATCAGACTCTGCAAACATATATATCAGTTTTTGTTACAATAACCCTCAAAATTATCGCGCGGGCGCATCACGCATTTCTACGAATTGCTAATACGGAGTTAAGTCCATTCTTGGAAAGAGTGATGACGCGCATTGCCCCACCCGGCGATGAAATAATCAGTCAAGCCCTAAAAATAAAGGATTGGCCGCAGAGCTGGGCAAGTGTGAATAAAGAAATGACAGCACACAGAACTTAGTACCAGGAGGTCGGCCTGCGGTTACTTTACTGGGTGTTTTCTGTTTTGTTTTGCCTTTTTTCTTTTTTCCATTTTGTTCGATTTCAACAGATAGATTAGCAAACTAGTTGTACCCTGAAGATGTTCGACTAGTTCGACTAGATTCAGAATCTCTCGGACTCGTCGACTATCATAAATTTACATAATATGAGACATTGGAACTTGACGGAAATGGCCATCTAGATTAGCCTAAATCAGCGTCTCATTTGTGCTGATCAGCTGAACATCCCGCCTTTTCACGTGGGGACGCTAAAAAGGCGTGGCCACACCCTTCATGTGAGGACTATCTAACTATAATTTGATCCCCATGGCACACCTTTTTTATAAGGTTTGGGTTTTCTCACTTTATTAGTATTTATGCATTCTGAGCGTGCCTTAAAATACCCGTAAAATGATACCGTGACATAGCGATGTGTTGCAAAGACGGTTACGATGGAGCTATTGGGCACTTCTTTTTAATCAATTTACTTTTTTCGCACTAAACCGCCGGTTCACGAGGTCGCTTGAATTAAAGGTTTGGTGTGGCAATTGACCGTTCTAGAACGCTGACAAATGTAGTTAAAAGGCAAGAGGAAGAAAAGGACAGATAAGCTCCTATTCTGCATACCTAATTCGAAAAGTTCAATTTATTGGTACATTAAAATTATTTTAGGAACAATGATTTTCAGAGCACTGTGGGAATTTTTTTAATACGATATGGACTGAGACAATGCATACTGCAGAGCCTTTTACATCACAACACTTAACAGCGCTTTTTATCACCTACCACGAAAATTTTGTTCCAGAAAACGACCTCCTGAGCGCATGGCTCTATAATTAACACGGCTGTTGGTTTACTGTTTCAGAATATTGCATATTCACTTTGAATAGTCATTGGAGAGGTCAAGGATTAAACGCTTCTCTAAAAATAGGTCGTGCAAAGTTGACAGAATGGATCAACAATGCACTAATCGCGTTAACACAGAAATATTCGCCACCTTAATATACAATCAATCGACGTAGAATACTTTAGCGGTCGATTTAGTTCAAGACCTCTACAAAACAACACCTTGTTCATACATCGAGGGCAATTACAGTTGATCTGTTAAATATCAACGCTGCAATTGAAGACATATTACGTGAAATGGGAATTTCATATCTATCATCTTAATACTAGACTTTTCACGAACAATAAAGGGCTTACTATTCAATAGTCTTCAAGTTCTATGCCCTTAAAAGTCTTTGTCTTACTGTTGACCACTGTTATATTTCCGCAGGGTTCTTCGTGCTCTTAAACAACCATTGGTATTAATTAATTCCGATTAAATTTGTTTTGCAAGCATTTTGTTTGTTTTGAGGCTTAGAAGCACAGTTGGCGTTCTGGCTCCTGTTTACAAAAGGATTAACTGACGGAAAAAACACGCTTGATTTATTTCCGCCCCGCGAGAAGAGTTTACTGTTAAGGTGGTCGACAAAGCCATGAACTGAGTCGACAAAGGGAATGGAGAGAACAGCACTTTACAACCCTTTGGCGAGGAATAATAACTTTACATTGGATCCCCACCCTCCCCTGGCTGAATGATTTGCCTACGATAACAAGGCGTTAGTGATAACAAGAGAGGTTCCCTGGGGACAAGATTCGAAAACTTAAGTGAGTGATGTCCGACAAAACACTCCATTCTTAATAATTCCTCCTTATCAGGGCAATTAACTATGAGAATGTTTTGTTGTTTTAAGACCCGTGAAGTTGAGAAAATCGACATTTCCTTCGACGAAACTGAAAAATCGAAAGCAATTTCCGGAAAAGCGAAATCCATTCCTTTTAATTCTTATTCACTTTACTCTTTCCTTGACCTTTTGCTGACTGCGAATGCTGAAGAGAAGGTTCAATCGATTTTCACTTTGGGATTTTCCATCCTGCATGTTACTCTAGACGGAACTTGCTCAACAACAGAATATGGAGTAGGTGTTTGCGGAAAATCAATTCCTGGTGTGCTTGTGCTATCCCCGGCCGTCAACAGTTAGTTTCAATAATTATCAGTAATCAATCGTCCTTGCGTGGAATAGGACGAACAGACAAGTATAAACAACGCAGTTACTATCGAAACATCGTTCCAATAAACTAGTTCGTTTGAGGAAATCGGAATTTATGGATTACAGTTCTATGGTTCATCTCCGGGATGGTTGTAATCATTCGAGTCTAGCTAGGTGATGGAGCATTAAACGTCTTTTTAAAAGGTACAGTTGACGTTTTGAGTTTTGACCAAAGACTTAGTCTAACTTAATCCACTGAGGCAATATTCCTTGGTATTTACTGATTCAAACATGTTAGGCCTCGTTTTTGAGGTACGAAATGGTGTGAAGTATCAGGTATTCCGGCTCACTAAATAGTATTTACATTCGACATTCCTTCTGTATTGCCAGTGAATCAATCAACGCCAAGTTATTTATGAATTGCTTAATTTTGTCTAAAAATGTCATTACACAGGCCCTCAAAAGTAATGAGTTTTGAACTGTCTTTTCACGGTAAAGCTTGAGGCCTCCACAGTTTAACTGGTTTTACGCTCCGTTAAGAATAATTAACTTACCAGTGTTTTTGTTACCATGTTCGCGATGCTTTCCTGAAAAGAATGAAGCCTTTCTTTCCAGCAGAAGTTCCCACGGATAGAACGCAAAGATACTTTATGTGCAGCAATTTCACAAATCGGGATGTTTTTATAGCCGAACGTGCTCACGGCAATCGGAAATCAATTTACAATAAGGTCCCAGTTTTTTCAATAATGTGTCGGTGTTTTTTTCCTTTCTCAATGAACCCAGTTGGTAGGTCGCGGAAAACGTTCGAATGCTCTATATAAAATCAACACTTAATGCTTGTAATACTTTAGCTGCTTGTTAATTACACTTGCTTGATTGAGTATCAAACCACATTTAACAGACCGATTACATTTAGGAGATTGTTTTGAAGCCAGTGTCTTTACTGACGGGTGTGGTTCGCCTTGACGTGTGCTCCGTACCCGTTGTGTGTTGGCGGCCTCTGCCGATTTGAGTTTCAAAATTATTACCCGATTTAATCAGATTAACGGAGGAGGCGTACGAAATTGATCAAATTTTGTTTTAAGTTTCCCGTAAACCGTGGTCACAGTCGCATGCTCCTTGATTTTCAGGCAACTAAGCTGTGTTTCCTTAGACCTGAGTGCTGAGGTCCCGGTATGCCATTCAAAATGATTAAGCTTAAATCTGGGAAACGATTTTGTTTACGAAAACGTTTTATTAAACATTAAATGTAGGACATAACTTAAATTGCTGACGGTACAAGAAAGCTAAAGCACGTTGAAAAACTATCTTAGCATAGTGGTATACTAGCAGGCGATCCTTTTGATGTTTGCTACTTTGACAAAACTGGCTATCAGTTGGTGCCTTTTATCCATTCTTAGATTGATCTTCAATGACTAATTCAAATAACATTCCCAGAAGCAAACATGGAAAGTCCTCAGAACAAGGAAATATTTCACACAAAGACGATTGAGACTTAATATCCTTTGTGTATCCGGTAGTGTATCATTCAGTTTGAAGAGATCACTTTCCAACTGAGCTGTTGATGCCGGATGAGTCATGCTTTTGAGTAGGACCGCCTGCTTTGCCTGTAACTTCCCTGTGTATGAGCGATTTTGATACAATCATGCGCCGACGTTGCATCAAGCCTTCCTAACTCCCTTACAATAGCCCACGCTATGAAAAAAACAAACAAACAAACAAAAAGAAAAATAGTTCTAAAACTCTTCTGCTGATTACGCAAGCAAAGTTGTAGTTGACAACGTTTTTTTTTTCTTTTAGTAAAGGATCGAAGCTGTCAGGGTTATGGCCGTTTGCTTATCTTTTTCCTTTCTTTTTCTGGTTTGTCTCTCTGGTTCTTTTTGGAAGGGAATCAAAAGATAACGATACACTGCAAGCTTTGAGTTACGCAATCAAGCCAACGGTTGAAAACAGCTCTTTGAGAACGTTATCGTGTAGTTACTCATGAACGCGTCTAGGCGTTTTTTCCCCCCACTGACACGTCTTTCCTAGCTCGACGGAAGTTTGGTGCCTGTTGTACGCAGGCCATCCAACACTTGTTTTATCACTTTTCATTCTCTCACGACACGATCCCTTGCGATGTAATCTCTTAACTAACGTCACATAGCACCTATATACGTGTTCATTTTGTTGGCTTGACTTCCTGTTTTCTCGATGTACTAGTGTTAACTGTGAATTCATTCTTGTCATCGCACCTATTGTTGCCCCTGTTTTGACGGAAATATTCAAACCGTCGACCTTTCAGAAAATACTGCAGATCTAATTCTCTTTCTTCGTATTCCTTACTTTTCTTCAATTTAATTTGCTTTAGTTGTTCCCGCTTCTTTTTTCTTTTTTTCTTTTTTTCAAATGGTCCCACTGGAGATGTATCGCATTGTACTGTGGAAAAACTCAGCTCACTGCTGCAGCGTAAGCTTCTGTGCAGAGCAAACATCTAATCTTACGCGAGTAAAGGATCACCAAGAAGCCACAAACCAAGATCAGAATTCGTTTTATGATAAAAGCACTACCAAAAAGCAAGTGAACAAAACAAACGATGAAACAGATCAGTGGAGTGCCAAGACCAGATGGCTGTGACGTTTAAGTCGGTGGTAGTGTGGTCTCGTCTTATCACAATAATTTCCTTTGATTTATCGTTGTTAAAATTCCCGGCAGTTAAAAATTACTGGAATACGTGCCTTGTAAATGGAAGTCCGAAAGGAGTGCTCTTACTCATAGGTGGGCGCTTCTTGAAGTCAGTGCATTCTGATGGTCTCTTAACTCCTTCCTGTTTACAAGTTAACGTTTAAGGTTCACTGGTCCTGAGTACCTTCAAAACCGGGTTTCGCTTTTGGATTTATTCAGTGTAAAGTCGTGAGCTGGCACCAGTCCTACTTTATGCAAGACCGTTAGAATGGCGTTCTAAGCTTCACAAGGAAGTACTCTCTGATGTTCTAATTGATTAAATAATGCACCTTAGGGGATGATACTCGTGGTGATATCAAGATACAAAATATCAAGTAATTTTCACTCCCGCAAACACAAGAGAAAAATTCCGCCTGTCCAGTGGCAACTGGACTTGACTCCATTCGGCACCATAGACATAGTGCGGAATCCCTGTGCAAATTATCAATTGATCCGCGAATCCGCTTATTTTATCCGCAAAATTTCCAAGCCGTGTGCTGTTTAGGGCTAAGGCTTTTAAAAGGCTTCGAATTCTTTACATTATACTAATATTGTCGTAATCAGATCTTCCAACTAAGATAAGGACTTCTCCATTTCGGTGATTTCTTAAATCTGTCATTGTCTTGATATCGTGTGTACTGATGAAAGTTTCTGAACGACTCAATCTTCTCGCACTATATTTAAGGTGGCTCAAACCAGTTTCCACATTTTCAAAAGACGCTCTTATCACGTAACAGCAAATGTTACAGTACCATCATGAAACACCGATTATCGCTAAACAAGATGCAGGGCCACCTAGAAGATTTTTAAAATATAAGGTAACACGGAATCCACTCCACGGAATGTTTTAATTTTCAATTTTGCAGTAAGTTCCATCTTGGCCGCTGATCATTTCCAAGCAATAAAAGATGGGGATGACCTGATTCGTTTTTGAGATATGGGCAACTAAAGCCAAGATCTCTGGTGTTTTTACAGGGCTTTCCTGTCGTCACGGTAACTTATCATGTCACAATATAATGACCGCATCTTGTTCAGAAATAACTGGGGTTACATATACTGCCATAACATTGCTAATACGTGATACAGTGTTAAAGTGCCAGTCCTTTTAATAAGAACGTTTGAGCCACCTTAAACCTCACTTCAAATAGCTCACAGCTGATGACGTTGTCTCCGGGGAGAGCCAAGCATAATTATTATGTTTCTGCATTAAAACTGTTTACCCAGCTAATCAACGGCTGGACATGTACACCAAATCATGTCAACGAAAATCAAAATAAACCTGACATGTTTTGTTTTCATGCTAAGGGTTGCTAAGAGAATTATACCTTTCCTACTTGTCAGATATCTCACCTAGATAATGACAATTGGTTCATGTTCGTCTTGAATTTCGAAATCAGTGCAATTTTCCCGGAACAAATCGGAACTGGGTGGGTGTATGCAGATTTGTTTGTGAATCGGTCGTTGTGAGTTTACCTACAGAACATACTGGGTTGTTCAGAAACCTTTAGCTACGCAGGGGTAGCCATTGTTACTCAATCTATAAGCGTTTAGATTTGTCGCATGGCTGGAAGTTCTACCCCAGCCAACGGTTACATGAATTGAGGAAATCAGTTTTTACAGTAAATGGTTTTGTAAATGCTGTCGGATTTGAAGTAAATAATTTTGACACATGGTTGAGCGAAATGTGCACTGCAGATCATAAATCAGGGTTTTAGGAACATCAGCCAACATAATCTCAAAATGCACTTCTGGGCGTTAGACTGTGTACATCAGGCAAGTTGATCTGCCACAGTCTTAAAGAACTAAAAGTGAGCTGACATTTTGTCTAATCCAAATTTCGGTTGCATAAACTGAGTAAAATCCATTGACACTTATTAAGTCAATGAGGGATCGTTTAAACTTTAATTTAAAATACGTATACTGTACACTAAGAGAATCGAAATAACATGGCTTCTATAATTCCGGTCCGACTTCAAATGTCCGGATTTTCATGGCCCGCCATGTTTTAATACCGATAAGGGTCATTTATCATCCGCCTCCTTGCTTGACCTCTCGCGTGCAGTTTCTTTTCGTGAGGAGTTTCCAATTCTGAGGACGGAACAACATCAAGTTAATTATAAGTGTGTGGTCGTGCTAATTTCTCATAGTTTGATATCCCACGCGTCTATGGTAGATTCACGCAGTAACTCTATTAGTCATGCACGCTATTGCATTTAAAAGTCTGTCATCAGCTTGTTCTTTTCAAATCCTACTTTTTTTTTTCAAGAACTTGTTTATTTCAATGGGTTCTCTTTTCTTGCAGTGAGCTTTTTCTTTCAACCAACATCTTCACGGTGTTATCTTAACTGAAGCAGAATCGTATACGTGTATAGCGGCAAGTGTTAGATTGCGAATTATGTCCTGTCTTACGGTAAATTTAATGAAATACCACGAGACTGACGCTTATTACAGGGTATGCGAAAATCTCAAAGCATTCATAGCAGAATTTAGCTTGGATTTACTTGTACTCCTTTAACCTTGGAGTCTTCGATAAGAAGGTCAACGGTAAAAAGCGAGTTCAGGTAATTGATTGACCAAGCCTAATGGAACGTTTAGAAGCTAGTCAGTGTTTGACGAGCTTCGAGAATCTGGGTTCAGTGATTTTCGGTTGTTTCTTCTTGGATTTTGGTTAAAATTGTGAGGAATGATGATTCTAGAGAGAGCTTTCTCAAGTTCTAAAAACTATATAATACATGAGGGCAATGGAATTTTTTCGGCGAACTGCTCTCTGGCACGACTGAGACCGTCCTTGGGCGGTTGGTTGAGGAACTCAGCGAACACTTTTCGTTGTTGTTGTTGTTTTGTTTTTTTTTTTGTGGCGAAATCAGTCCGTTAGTGGACAACATATAGCAAAAGTAAACCAAACGTTTAAGTCAGTATAAGTCTATTATGTCCAGATGCTTTCAGTTAATGATATATGAAATGCGAAGACAGATGGTTGTAGCGAGCAGCTGCCGCGAGTGATGGATGAACAGGGTACTAAACATCCACAGCCTGCAGACGTTTTCAATGACCCAGATTCTGGAACTTTGATATCAGTTTTGCAAAATAAAGTACATTTAGTGATGCTTCACGCAATCACGTTATCCTTTACATTAACTGTTTAATATCTGAGCCGATGGCATTACAGAGCGACGTGAGCGACGTGCGTCAACCGGAAGGGGACGTTTCGTTCTCTTGGGCAGTGGTTTTGACCAAATTTTGTAGCAAATCGTGTCTATAAGAGTAAAGATGCTGAGCAGTACAAATGCAGTTGCGTCAAGGCAGTGCCAAAGGGAACACGTTTCACTTCCGGTCGACGTAGGTCGCTCAAAAACGCCTTTGCTCAAGGTCCCTAGTAGTCAGAGAACGTTTCAAGTGATGGCTCTACCTTAATTAAAGTTCTACATTTCACAAAAGCGCGTAATAATGAATAATGAAGCTTACCCACAAACTCTGGTGTTCATACACTGATGTAAACCACTCTGTTGTGCCAAAATGCCCACTAATTGCTATGAAGCCATTATCGGATGAGACATACTTTGAACCTGACTCAATCTCAATTCTGCTCTGCTCACTTCCTATGAGGTATAATTATTGGTACAGTTGGCCGGGTTTTTTATATTTTTTTAATCGTTGGGTTGCAGTAATTACCGAAAAAGGAAAGACACTAAGCTACTTGAGGATCGTATTTAATAATCCAACGATATTATGCTCTCCGCATTTTGCATGGTCAAGTTATTATTATGTAAGTCCCAAAAATGGCATCTTGTCAGGATTGTTATCGTGGTCAGTTTTCTCCTATCGTATAATAATCCATCGGCTTTGAACCAGCGCATCAGACTGACAAAGTATGCTCTCTTTTAATTTCCTTTGAGGAGCTGCCATGCCTCACCCTTTTTTAGCCTAATTGAATCGATTCTGTTCTTTCTTTAACACGAACTCGGCAATGAAAATCAGTTGTACGTCTCCTGGACCGTGTTGGAGGCCAAGCGGCCTTCAATGAAACTGCCATAACACTGATATCGTAAAAAAGGCTGCTTTGATACCATTAGTGAGACAATCGAGGCATGCGTTTTCGAAAGCGTCGAAACTTTTTATCGAGACTATTTTGAGCGCCACAATTTTCCGTGCAACATCGAGAAAGTCAGACGGATTGGGGACTTGACACCTCAGCCCTGTTGGATGAGAGTTTTACAAATAGAGCTTTTGGCTTTGTCGTTCACAAAAAAAAAATTCGGGCCTTTTAACAGTACGTGAAACCGAGAGACGTGTAATGAAGGGCCTCCTACTGCTGGAGCTCAGCCAAGGCCATGCACTCAAATGCAATGTCTTGGGGTTTTTTTCTTGGTTTGATCATGATTTTAACGTTTCTGCGATCTCTAGGACGGCAATATTTTTTTATTCTGGAACCGACGCCAAAACTGAGAAAAACAGACTTCTAAGATACCACCAAAACTAGCGAATTGGATGTATTCACTTACATGAGAACACGATCATTGCCAGCTTTATTATTTCGCCGTAATAAACAATACGAGCCTTCCGGTCCAAAAGGATAGCCATTGCTACGTGCCTGAAGTGTGTTTATGTTTTCTGCGGCACTCGCTTAACAAAACACATCAGTTGTGGGAGTTTTCTGCCCTGCTACTCCAAATGCATGTACAAATCCCTTGATCAAGCTGCCCGCGATCGAGAGGTCTTAGAAAAGTCAGCTTTTCTGTTTTTGTTTTTGTTTTTGTTTTTGTTTTTTGAAGACGGAAGTGAATTTCACCTCACTGGTTGTCTTCGGCAAGCCGAAGTTACTGACCTTCAGTTATCACCTACTCACTTTCTCCCGGCACTCTATTCGATTTATGCGTTTGCTAAGCACCATTTTCTTCCTCAGCATTTGATTTCAATTTGCTTAACGCCTTCCGGAACCCCAAAATTAATGATATGAATGGTCCACGTGATGACAGTCCCTGAAACCTCGGAATGACCAATCTTTGAAGATAGTGAAGGCTGTTAATGTCTCAATTATATGAACAAAGCGAGACTTAGTATTTTGAAACCTCAATCGATAGATAGTTTTCAGATTGATGTTCATGCCAATATACGCTTTTTTATATTATTGTTTCTTGCTTGTTTGTTTGTTTCCCCTTGATGATCAACAATTTGCCGCGCGGTGATAATAGCTTCCATGCATAATTATGAACCCAGAGGTTATGGGCTACCTTCGCCAACGAATGCAAAGGGTGACAATGCCATTTAAGAACAGAATTCACTGGAAAACAGCGCTGCTTTTCTGGAAATCAAAAACACCTCGTTGAAGATTTTAACATGGCATTTGAAGAAGCCGGAACTCACACAACTAATCAAGGCAAGCTTTTCAAGTGAAGTTGACCTGGATCAAGTAGATGATAGCTAGTGCATTAGAACTACAGATATGTACCTGACAAGTGTAACAAAGACAATATTACGAAGTCAGTTACCCCGGAAGACACCTATGGGTGTTCGAAATTCTTAAGCTTTTTAGCCGGAAACGGTACACCTGTGACATCTATCAGTCTTCCCCGGCAAAAATCAATTCAATCTTACCCGCTTTTAAATTGAAAATTATGATTTGCAGAGTAACGACCGAACGACATTTCTGATGGAAGTTTATTTATTGTCAGCATTGTTAATGGTGGGACCTACTATGTTAACCATGTTGCCAATGGGTAATTTTAACCTCTACGATGTTTGCCGAACAAGTGAGCCTTCGTTTACAGCTATGTCTCCTTTTCTCCGATATTATTTTCTCGGCTCACATTATAAATATTGCGCACCCAAGCATGTTGTTTATCTGATCAATTTTTAAGTGGATGCCATAGGTCGCCGATGATTTTAAATAGTTGTGGTTGTGTAATTAGCTCTATGAATACTTGTATTGTCGAACAACTTAGTGGAAGTTATTCAGGGTTCAGAGTCCAAGAATCGATCGACCTGTTTGTAATGTTTTTCCGGCCTGTCGGAGAAGACCGAAGGATCATTTTAAGTGTCTCACAGTTAGGGCTAAAAGAAATAAAGCTGTAATTATGTGTATGCTCGCTGACCAGACATCGCTGCTGATCGGAGGGAAATCTGTCCTTAATTGGGTCATACTGTTTGGTAGATCAGTGACTTGTCACTGTTTTTGGGTGATATCCGGTTTTCTTTCTTTCTTTTCTCTTTTTTTCTTTCAAAGGATTAAAGGTAAGTTTTGGAAAATAGTCGAATTCGTCTTCTCCGTCAACGAAATTTTCACACGGATAATGATGAAATATAATTTTGCAGTGGGATTATTTTTTTATTATTTATTGTTATTATTATTATTTTTTTACTCTTGGTGACAACGCTCGACTTAACTGCAATGACGAAGCTTGATCACGTGAGAAGATTAGCTCTGTAATAAATATATAGGATATCATGAAACGAAAAGGGAATGTTTTTCCTTGTTTCTACTGCGTTGGGTCACAAAAATAGTGTCTAAGTATGGCCAGAACATGTCGGATATGATTGGTGATCGGATCCAGAGTAAAGACTCCCTATAGCAACGTGAACTTAGTCTCCCTGGACGAAGGAAAGCGCTGACAATTCAGTTTTAAATGGGCTTGTTACGTACTTTCTCTTGTTTAGAGTACTATGCTATCCACCTTGTTGTTTTATGGCTCGAGACCAGTTACGGTGTGGAGGAATGCAGGTTCGTTTTTAGGCTAGAGACATTTACTGTTTGCTGTTTAGATCGTCTGTACTCAATGTAGTGAGCCGGTCAATCGTCTTGAAATGTGCCAGCGTCCCAGTACACCTCAGATCGCCAAGAGTAACGGACGAAAACTGCTGTAAATTAACACCTCTCCTCTTAGGGTTCCTACCACATTAAAGAGAACATTAAGATAATTGGAGACAGTTACACTGAATCGAACGTTTTAGATTTGGCGGCGGTAATTAAGACAGTTTTTAATTTTAGCGTATGAATGCATTTCATGGGTATGCGTGTTTGCCTAAAATAATCTGTCGGGGATATGGCGAATATCTTATTGATTTGATAATTTTCTAATACTACAGAATAATTCATAGCCACCACACACATGGTCACCACAAAAGCAAAGAAAAATATGCAGTATTAGCTTGTCTAATTGACTAATGTCCTCCAAAAGCAAATCGAACAGTGGCCCAGCCATGGCCATCAAAGTTCAGAAAGGGAATATTATATGATTCATGATATCACCAAAGAACTCCTAGTACTAGGCCATGGCCACTTCTTAGTAGGAATAGGAACCGAAAACTACGTATATTTCATAAATGTATTGTGTATGTGATGTCATTTCTTCTTCATCAACAGAACAGCATTGAGCAAATCTTATATGGAGCGAGCAACTTGAACGTCCAACGCTCCGAGCTGCACTGATCAGTCAGCATCCAACTCCTTGAAGATCATTAGAGGTGCGATGCATAGTGCAATGTTTATTAAATTTTCTACTACCCACGGAGCACAGGCATTCACTCCCGTGAACTAAATTCAAGACACAGACCCCCTCAAGAAGGCCAAACCAGCGCAACTCGGTGATGAATCGTGGTAAAAGCTTATTGAACTCAGGAGACTACACAGGTCCCTTCAAGGAACTCTTCCAAAGTCCTTCAAGGATGTGTAGACAAAGTCATGATCACATTTCTCAATTAACAACACGCTTGCTACCAGAGAGGGACGTGAGTAGAAAGCCTGGAGAAACAATTTTACAAAGAGCAACAATTAATGTATACTCAGATCCCACTGAGTGAAATCATCCGCAGAGACGCATGGAACACAACATGATTATACATCAGTGTACTGGTTAACCGCTAAACCAATATGTGCTGAATTGTGACATTGTATACCGAAGACCTACCCAGTTTGGTCCCAAGTTACACAGGATCAGTTATTGTTTTCTTTTTATCATTTTGTTTATTGCTGTAAAAGGTACGCCACAGCAATAAGCCTGGGATACAATGAACTGATTCAATTGGCCACAAGTTTATCATCGAAGATAACTGAGGTGCCTTTTGGAGACATCACCCTAAACTGCTCATGATTGTGTGTGATATTGATTTCAGTAAAGTCTCTTACCTGAATTATAAAATTAAGAATAAACTAATAGTTTACAGTTAGCTAGACTTGAGCGAAGGTTCTTCCATCGAACTGATCTGGGCCCAGTTGTTCGAAAGGTGGGTAGCGCTATCCACAGGATAAATCATTATCCAGGGGATAACTCCATTGGATTTGCTAGCATTTATCCGCTGGATATAGCGATTTATCCGGTGGATAGTGTTATCCACCTCTCGAACAATTGGGGCCAGATGAATAAATCCCTGCTGAAGGTTTGCTTAGGTGGAGCGATCTCACTTGGTGTCTCAAAGTGCAGAGGTCTCCAGGCAGTAGACTTTAATTAAGGGGTTTGATTGTTTTATTTTTATCATTTATTTCAGGGGAAGAAAATCTAAAACGAGATATGGTTGAAATTTATTTATTGGGATTGGCTTGGTAATATAGAACACGAAGACAGTGCCTACATAGATTGGGCTGTACAAACATACAAAAACTATTCACCCCGCTTTCGACATTCATCGAATTTCATATAAACACGATTAAATACAACTCACGAGTCACTTACAAGCTTACCCGCACCTTCTTGTTGGCTTCTTACGAGGGGCGTTCAACATGCTATGCCTCTGAAATGTAAATAATTTTGCCATTTTTAAATTGTTGTAACCATAAAATTCAATCAGTACAGATTTTCAGTGTTCCTGTGTTTTGGAGTCTGGTCATATTTGGACGTAACAGTTTCAATATGCATACATGGCGAAAGGAAAATGCCGGTTTAAGCCAAACAGAAGATGGAAAACATTTTTTTTTTAAAAGCATATTAGTTAATTAACCAACAAGAGTTGGCCTGCATTGAGGAACACGTTCAGGCAAAATTCATGCAATCCATAGCCTTTTGATTCTCAAGATGGAACTGAACAACGTGGTAATATTCAGTGTTATTTCAGTCTACTTGTGATATAACAATATGGTTGGATTTTGCACGACAATTGCAGGAGTTCTTAGCATCGTGGAACAGTGAACAAGCAGTCGATTGTGGAGGTGTAATCAAAACTAGTCGTTCAGTTTCTTTATAACACTGAAGGATCTGCTTACATCCCGGGCTCTTCGATAAAGATTAATTTAAGCATGCTTCAGGGAGCAAGTTCTTACACTCATTTACAGATAATCAACACTAAAGGTCCAACTGACTTCATTTGACAAGAAGCTATAATGCCTGCACGTAGCATTAGCCGGACTAACCGGCTCAACTGCCGGGCTTGATCACAGTATGGCTCCTTGTCTTTATTGGAAACGGGATTTATTTGTGTCAGTATTTTTAATACATTTTGCCCGCAAATGTTATTTTGGCTCCCCGTCGGCACAATTTTTCATTTTCAAACCTGGGCTGGTTAGTGCAAAGGGCATTGGTTATCGACCCTGAAAATTCATGGTACTATTTTTATCGTTCTCTCATTTCTTCGGCACTAAGAATAGCAGACTGTATCAGTTGCATGTTCCTGGCTGTATCATCGCAATACATTAGCTTATCGCTTTTGCTGTATGCTGCCGGTAATCTTGAATCTTCTCAGATTTAGTCCGAGTTAGCAATATATTTGTAATTCAAATAAGGCATTATTTCCACGCACATTTCCACAAATAACCCCCCTGTTGTTATTTTATCTTGTCAATCAAAAAGACCAAACCTTGCTGTGAACTATTACCCCGTTAAGGAAGGGTGGCATGAATCCTGTAGTAAACATGATGGTATTTTTTTAACAGCCGATCCGTTCACGGAACTTCCTGTGTCATTGTTTAGAATACGTTTGCTATCGTCAGCTAATCAGAGTGACTACACTCATATAAATATATACATATACGAGTGTAGTTTTCCAGAATATATACATATCTATATAAACGTCTAATATTGGAGGTGAGGCTGAACGTTCTAATTTTTTTGGCGATTTGAGCCTGAAAACGTTCTTGTGGTGTTCTGAAAGTTACATTACTTCGATGATGTGGAAATTAGTTTGGAAAAGTTGTAAATAAGAACTCTTCAACAAATTGCAATTTTCTGGTAGTTTTATAAATATAAGAACACGGTACGTCGAGTTTGACTACTGAGATGTTCTTCAGTGCATCATGCAAAACCACATTGTTAATGTTGAAAAAAAAACATGTCCTTAAGTATTTGGGTAAATTGTTGTTAGGCTACAGTTTTGCATTTATTATCCCTTTATTCATACTACAAACGAGCAAAATAAAATAGTCTTAATTGACTCTCAGCCTGAAGCATGTTCTCAGTATGTTCTTGAGATTTTGGTTAATCTCAGCCTCGACGTTCTTACAAAAAAAGGTTCTTATTAAAAAAGAAAATAGTGTACTTGATGATTCACTTGGTAACCATACTCCGAAAATGACAAATATAATGAAATGTTTGAAAAGGAAAACATGGTCAAAACAGCTAGAGAAAGGTTGACTTGAAGATAAATTCCGATTGAATAGCACTGAATTGTTCGATGATCGATCCATTAGTCCATTCCGTAATCCAGTCCACGATCTGATACAATTTTCCTGACTCTGGCAGGGATGGTTCGTGGTCGTAAGGGCGAAAAGGGTGTACAGATAAAGTTATAAAAACACCATTTATAATAATGTTAGTGCCGGCGGAAAACAACAGAAAAACCTCGCCCACTCGGAAGAAGGAGTTGGTTGCTTGAAGTTTCTTTCTTAGGCAGGTTTATTTGGAATGTACCATGTGACCTCATGATGTGTTTCATTGTTTGTCGGAGGAAACCCTCTCACTGAGTGCGGAAACACTTGCTAAAGTCACCATGCACAAAACGGTTTGCAACATGAGCAAGTAGCCCCGCTGGTTTCGGCAATATCTGTCTCAAGAAAATTGGTATTTTGTTTTGACCGTCGTTGAATAACTTGAAAAATTAGCAAAGGACAACGCGACGATTCCGGGACTTGCTGACCATGAAAACCGCTCCGGCTTGACCCTATTTGAGCAACCTGTACATGATGTGGGCCTCTTACGGCTTTGCTTATATAAGAGGTCCACATCGTATACAGGTGCTAGCTCAAAGATAACTGACGTGCATCATGTTTAAAGCAATTGTGGTAAGTGATAGAGTAGTTCTTCCTTGTAAGCATTTCTTAGGCAGATAGCTAAACGAATACTAAAATCAATACCAATACTAAAATCACGTTTGCCTCAGTGCCAAGTGGGTGCTTTCCAATAGTTCTTCAGAAGTTCTCACTCGTATTATTGGAAACTTGAACAGTCAAATTATCACAGGTTTGCTTCACGTGCAGAATTGGAGGGAAAAAAATTGGAAAAAAGTGGTGAATGTCCAGATTTGAAGTATTTTTCTTTTCTACTTCAACCATGCTCGCAGAATATGCAAGACTATAGTAATAATTTGTATCAGTAACTTTCGACGAAGTTACAGTTTTCATCAGTGTACTGAATGACTCACAATGAGAGCGGCTGCGCCCTCTCTCCTTCCAACATGCCCAGGTTTCAGGTAAAGTCTATTCAAATATAATGTGAATTCTCTCTTTCGAGAGAAAATTCTTTCTTTCTTTCCCCACTCCTAGCAACGAAATTTTTTATTAATTGAATTTTAGGGGTGAAGTTTTTGCAGTTCTGTCAGTGTCCATATGTATTTTTAACTATATTTGTTCGCAGAGTTTTCTCACAAATGTTTGTAAAAGGCAACTAGAAAGCACATGCACGCGCGCGGTACTTTTAGACATTGAAATTTGTTATCAACGAAACTGGTATGGTAGATTGGTCCGTAAGGAAAAGTATTAGATTTGCCTACTGAAAACCTGACAAAAGCAAGTGAACAGACATGACTCAATGGTGTGGTGAGAAGCGAGAGGTGCACAAGCTAGTATTTTTGAGTGATGTGTGTGATGTGCACCACTGTTGCTTGATCCAACAGGATAGCTTTATCCAGCAGATAAGGGACTATCCATTGCGTAAAATATCCTCCAAGTTAAACAAAGGTTTTCTTACATCCCCATCACTACAGTGAATATATATATTCATAGCTCCACGTGCCAATCATTCCCACACATTGAAACTCTCGGATAGTGAGATACCCACTAGATACAGTTATCCAGCCTGCAAGCATCTGGAGTTGACAGATAAGTAAAGGTTGTTTCCCACTAAACGCATTCGGTACTATCACAAGAAATTGTACCAAATTTATAAAATTCTGATTGGGTCAATCCTGTACCAACCAATTCGTCATGATCCCGGATCATAACCGGGATCGATCTGAAGACGGTTTTCATGGTTACGTATCTATCTGTAACAATTTGACAGTGTTAGTCTAGTGGACTCCGAACACATTGTTTAGGACCCAAAAGCCAAACTTTTAAATAATGACCACAAACCGTGAGCTGATCATTTGGTCCCTCAGCCCGAAAATCATGCACTTAGCCTTGTATGTTCTCAATGTGTGGTCCCAAAAAAAAAACGTGAAACTAATTGAGTAAACTCTTTTTGAGATGCGATTCACTTCCGAAATTTGGTTCTCTTTCGAAGCTATCGTCAAAAATCCAGAACGACTTCCGGACAAACAGGCTTTCGGGATCCTTCTTGAATTACCAAATAACTTAAGCTTCCGTTAAGCGTGGGACGGCATCCGCGGCAATTCATTTGTTCTTAAAGGTGGAATTTGCTTTCTTAGGTGGTCAAATTGGTTTTGACTTGTTTGAGGCCATACCAGACCATTTCCAATGTCGGCATGGTCGGTGCTGCGAAAGCAACCGATTTCCAGTATGAATAATTAGAGGTCGGAGCAAATTAGCGGTAGACCCAAACTAGAACCAGTTGGAACACTTGCTGAGAAAAGAGTCGGTGTTTTGCAAAATCATACGACAAATTCTACATTCAGCGGTACATTGCCGGTCAAGCCATGTGAATGACAAATTCATGAGATACCAAAAATGTTCCGTGAAGAAAAGGAAAAAAACTCGATCTAGTCTCCATCTAGTACCGAGTGTGCTATGTCACCACAAAGTGGAAGTGAAGCAATGCACCGCAGCAAGTATAAAAGAATAACAACACTTTCTCCTTTAAAACTAACGGAGGGGGCTAATCCGATGTGTTTGCAGTAAGCAAACAACACGGTAAACAAAACCCTAATCAGTCACCACTTAGCTAGCAAATCGACGAGTGTAGCGTGTGGGATATCTTGTGACTAGTATTGGGCCAACTTGATCGGCAGCACTATAAATTAAGGTCTGCTTCAAATTGGTGACTAAAAGTGGAACTCCTTTAAGAACGGAGAGGACATTTTAAGGTTTGGTACAATTTCTTACCTACTAAAGGTGTAATACGGACGTTCGTGGCCAAAACACTTGGTATGCGGACAGGGACGCATTAGGGTAAATGTGCTTGCTTTGTTTCTGGTGGTAGGATCAATGCAGACTGGGAGTTTAACATGCAGCTATATATGAGAGCAGTTCCTCCGACTATTGATAATATCCCAAGTTGAATCAATTCTTTGTACTATCAGAAAACATAATGCCATATCTTATATCTTATGAAAATCTACCGACGTCATGCATCCGTTTAATGAGGCCGTCTTTTCTATTGCTCCGTAGCATTATTTCAAATGAAAAGTCATTTGCGCCTGGATGCCGAAATGGTCTGATATCGCCATAAGGCACAGACGTTGCGTAGGTGGCAAATGAGATACTGCAAAGATCATCGGCGTTCACAATGTTACATGCGTGTCGAATGTGACTGTCCCAAAGCCGATCAATTCGCTCTTTCACGCATAAAGTGATCAAGTTTTTTTTTTTTTTTTTTTTTGTACTGTTCGCACTAGTAAACACGGGTATGAAGGTAAGAAAAGCAAAGATAATTCACATCTGAGCCTGGTCAGTAAAAGTTTCAAAGACTGTTGGTGTTTTTTAACGGATCAATGTTAACCCCAGGTTAGCTTAATCCTGCTCGGAATAATAAGCCCTGAAGTTTGTCATCTGATAAACAGCTTGGCCCAAACCTGTTGCATTTTGCCGTCAGTTACTCAGACCCCAAATAATTCATGAAAGTTTATCCAAAAAAGTCGAACTATCATTTTAGTACCTGACATAAAGGTTGCCACACTCTACAGTCAACATATGGCAACAACAGGGAACTTGCCACTTAGGTTCACGTGCTCTGCAAGATGCAGGGACAGCAGGCATGGAACGTGGACCTGAAATACTGCTAATGAATACTATAAATTACATCATTTAAAATGTGTTAAATTTTAGATACCCGTCTTTTAATTACGCCAGAACTGTAGAGGTTCGAATTAGGCTAAAATCTCTTCCATAATGCACCCCGACCAGCAGAGAGAAGCGTTTTGATTTTTCTGTAGTGGATACACTTTACAAGAAGAGTGCACGTGATGCTACATCAAGAATTTGGGGTTCAGCTAGTTGTCCTCTCTTCGTGAAGCATCACTTCAAATCACTTGAATTACACGCCGGAGTTGTAGCAGAGCGGACAAAATATTCTTTCTGTAACAGAATTTGTTTACTGATAAAAGTGGATGCATACGTCACAGAAAGGGAACTGCCCCTGTAGCATGTCCCATGCCCTCGTCTCCCGAGTGTGAGCCGAGGTTAACACGATTATCGAGTCATTCATGCGTGAGGGGGGTAAAAATCATTTCTTGTCTGTCAATGATCGCATTTACAAAAAACTAAACACTTCGTTATTTATTTGTGTTTCCCACTAGGCAGCTTTGGTGGTCACTTCCTATCAAGCTTTACTTAACGCGTTGGTCTGCAACCGGGTTAAATGTAAGATTCGCTCACACCTGTTGAGCAGCTCCGAGCAATCTCGGTTGAAAGTCAGTTTGACCAACGGAACTCCCACTGGTGTGTCTGTGTCTGGAGGAAGTAGCGACTCGGCCACCACTGGTGAGTCGTGATAATGTACAGACTGCTAGCCGTCCTTTCAAAGCCGGTCAGTCGGGCGCTAGCCGCCCGTTTCATTCACGCAAAATAACCAAACAGCCGAGTCATTAACGGCCGGCGGGGTCGAATGACTGTGAGGGGACGGCTAGCAGTCGAAATAATACACAAACAAATGCGCGGAGCGAGTTTGCGCAACGTTCCAACCCAGCGCAGCATATACACTGATATAGCGGCAAACTTTCTTGTGAAAAATAACGGCTGAGGACGCACGCGATTTCAGATGATCCTTAAGGATCAGATCAAAATGATGCGCAAGTTATCGGGTGCTGCTTTAAGAAAACGTGCCCCCCCCCCCCCTCCTTCAGTCGTACCGTCTAGTTTGGATACTGCATGTAGCTAATTGCATAGTTAGTGCGTGAAGGGAGCAAACGGTGCACCCCAGTTTCACTTCGGTATTCTTAAGAAAATGGCTCTGGCTGGCTCAGTAAATACAAAGTATTTCTTCAATGTTTTTCCACGTGAGGATAGTACATGCTGTTGGAATCAATCAAAAATTAATCATCTTCATCTCCATCATCATCATCATCATCATCATCATCATCATCAATATTGGCAGTTGGTGCTCCAGCTCCGTCAAAAAATAAAACTGATATAGCGGAATAGTTCATTTTCAGGTTCCGTAATATAAGCTTATGTATTTTTTCCTTTTGCATCTTCCACAGTATTTCTCCTAGAGCATTGCCCATGGCCAGCTGGCTGCACCAGAAATAATTGCAAGCTAGTGACCAAGATTTATTGGGAACAAAATCAAAACTATTTAATGGCCGTCAATTCAAATCAAGTATTGATAGAGGTATAGGATCTGCACATTTTGACATAATAACCTCGCCCAGTTGCACATAGAATGTTTTCGCTTGACGCCACGGCGGCCATTTTGGAGGAGTAAAAAAATATCTTAGGAACTGATTGCCATTTTCATGCAAATTCTTCCTTTAATTTTCAGTAAACAATCACAGCTGCTGATAACGTGAGCGAAAACGATCTATAGTGATATCATTCCCTGTCATGTGAAATAAACAGAAGCGAGCTTGTGCTCTTTGTCCACGCACAAGTTAAAAAGGGGAACTAATACTACCCGAAAGGGGCACTAACGTAACCCGAAGAAAAAGGAAATTAATTGACTGCGGCTTATATTGTTACATATGATTTTCGAACTCGAGGAGATGTTTCAGTGCAAGCAAAAAGCTCTTCAGTTGTTTTTTATCCTTCCGTAAACTACTCTCCCCTTGCAGGCCTTATTACGAGAGTCGTATCTCTCCTCTTTACACTAGCCACTCCCCACTACTCTGTGGAGATGAAAGAAATACGACTCTCCTAAAACGACGGCGGGGGAGGCTACCCATAAAGAGGCTCCGTTTATTGGCTTCCACTGAAATAACGGGTGATTCTTTCAAAACTTTTCTTTAAACGTGGGTTCAGAAAAACTGATTTATTGGCAAAACAAAATGATAGGAGAATGGATCAACTGGGAGAGCAGGGGTCCCGCATTGGTGAAAGCACTTACTTCCTACCAATGTGGCCCGGGATCGATTCCAGGTCTCGACGTCATATGTGGGTTGAGTTATACGTTTGTTGGTCCTCTACTACTCTGCTCAGAGAGGAATTCCCCCGATTAGGATAGTACCCTCGCTCGCATTGGTCAATAGCTGTGTTTAGGTGAGAGTATGTAAACACGGTTGTGACATCACACCAATTTTGATTAGTTATGAGGTTTCAGTTGCGTGTTTTGATTGGCTGGTAGGAAATATGAGCGTGTATCAAGAAAATCTATTTCAATCAAGAAGTAAATAAACAGCATTTTCCTTCATTTGTCGAATTATTTTTGAGAAATATTTTATAAAAGCAATAAAGGACGTTTTTCCGTGTTTACATAGCTTCATCTAAACAGTCGGGGAGTTGGGAGAATTCTCGACAGTTATGCTAACACTCGACTGCGTTTCGAGTTTGCATAACTGTCTCGAATTCTCCCAACCCCCCTCGTGTTTAGATGAGGCTATGTAAACATGGAAAAAGTCCCCTATTGCTTAAATGAAAGCACGGACACTTCTGAACGAGTTCTTGTGGGCTCCTTGGTGCTCAGATCCGTGACTAAACAGATTACAATTTTTTGTTTTACAAAATTAAAATTGCAATCTTTTTATTCCAGGTCTTTAATCAAACTTCAGTCCCAGAAAGATATCGTTTCACTTTGAAAACTATAAGACAAGG
>BLFK01000862.1:6373264-6391272 GCA_014634185.1 Astreopora myriophthalma
TAATTTTGCATCGAAATGAGATTCGTCCAATGCCAGTATCGCAGGCTTTCTCCTATCGCTTCTTTGCAAATCGTTGTCGTGGCTTTGTTGCTAGTGTCGAGGAGATTTTCGATTTTTTGTTGATTGCAATTTTCTTGGAGAGACCCATTTGGCGAGTTATTTTCGAAGGCGGGGTCCTCTACTGATCGCTTGAAATTGATACTGGCATTCAAAGCCAGGTAATGGATAAAATTACGGTGGGGGAGGTGTATAACCACGGACTCTACGTTGAACGGAACGGCGCAATGGAACTCTGAAGGGCGCCGAGATGAGGGATGATGGATGATGGATATGGCTATCAAAAAGGCGCGACGCTTTCACAATATCTTCTTGACGACGCTGTACAAAACAGAGCTGTACAGATCAAAATGCATTTAAACTCTTCTAACTATGAATTAACTATGATGTCCTCCGGTAGAAACTGAAATGTCTTTAACGATGTATCCAAGTCGAACCTGGGATATGGATTCAGAATGATTTTTTAATTGTGTTTTCATTGAGACGTCCATCCACATTCATTAAAAGCTCGTAATAATTATATTTATAATTAAGTTTTTGTCACTGAATTAAAACACCGTTATGTTATTAGATTACCAATTATTCTATTTATGATCCTTAAAAGTAGAAACGCCAAAACACCACCCATGTAAGCTATTTCGTAATTTCAGTAATAAATAGATTAACCGTGTTACGAAACAGTGTATGATGCCTCATCTTAATCTATCTTCCTGTCAATCATCTCAGCAAAATTAAGCTGAAAACGAATTGCTCGATGTAACATCCTCAAAATTTGACAAAAACGTGAAAACGTTGCTCCAAAAGTTTGAATGGTTGTCCACCAAAATGAACCATTTACCTGAAAAAGAATCGGCGGGTAACATCTTAAATCAAGGCATCACGATATCATTCTGTGTGCAAAATTGAGTTCTCCAAAACGTATTCGTAGCAGCACCATTTCTCAGCAGTCTATTCTGTACGATTCTTTACTTCTTAGCGTTATCTCTGCCTCGAGGTGATCTTCAAGCACTAACAATGACCGCTGAAAAGTTGCTGTGTTCTTCGCGGGCGGGATTAAATTCAAACTGCTGCTCTCCTGTTCGGTCCTGATCGTTGGTGTCAAAACTGGGTTAAATGATGGCTATATGTCTAGATGTAATTGAGTGTAAAATCTGGAAGTAAGAGTTCAGTTGCGCGATTGATGCCTCTCATAAGCTCCGGTACTCGTTGCCAAAAGTTGCTCTGGGAGGCAACGGTTGGTCTGAGAGGAAAAAAAGTTGCTCTAGCTTGCTCGTATAGCACAGAATTTTCAAGTCTCAAAACGTCAAAGTTGCTAACAATGCTATAGACTTTCATCCTCGTCGCTACTGGCGCCAAGATCTGTTTGGCCACTACCAAACATTCTCATAAACTCTTTTAAGAAGACATCCATCGCATCCGCATCAATAAGGACGACACGAATGTCTTGTAGTGTTGGCTTCTGTCGGTCGTTTTCGCCTCCGGCAGCTTGGGCTGCTGCTTCCTTTGTCTGATCTTCCTGCTTTTTTCTATTCTTCTGTCGGTCCTCCTTCTTTTGACCATTTCCTTGAGTCTTTTTTGTCCTACGATTCTTTCTCTTTGGTGCATTTGGCATGTTAACGTATTCCAGGTACTCCTGAACTCCGTTAAGTATCGCAAAAGCGCACACTTGTATAGGTGCGCCAAAGACGCCAGAACTCATAGCAGGTAAAGCGATGGAGGATAGGTGAAGAGTTGAGGCAAGTTTAAGGCTCTTGAAACACGCCTTCTGCAACAGATGGACGGTATCTTTTTCTGATTGTTTATTCCATTCAGGGCCGACAGCATGTATGATAAACTTGCAGGGCAAATTACCAGCCTTGGTGTGAACTGCGTCACCCACGTTTAACGGCCTGTAGTGGCGTGTTTTCATTAACTTTTTAGATTCCCTCACGATTTCATTTCCACCTTTTTGGACAATAAAGTTTGCGAGTCCAGCTCCATGAAGCAACGAATCATTAGCCGGATTCACGATTGCATCAACGTCCTGACTAGCGATGTCCCCATACCGCAAGGAAATGTTAATGCCATTCTCAGTGTGATGACTACAAGTTTCTATGGAAAGGCTCCCTGGCTCAGCTGATGTCATTAATTGGGTTCCAAGGAGTGGATCATTATCACCAAGCTCGTTGATTGCGGCGCTTACGCTGGTCTTCAGTCGCTCGACCGAGGCAGCATCCCCATAAACAACCAATGGACCATTTTCTTGGAGTTTGTCCAATATAACTGGAAACTTGGGTGCATTATAGTGTACTAATGAAACAATAGAGCTTTCATTCTCACTTGTCGAATCCACTTCCCACGTAACCATACCTTGGGACGCCGACTCAAGAAGCTTTGAAAACTCGCTGCAAGCTTTCAAGTATATGGAGGGATCACACTCCGTTCGTGGTTTGAGCGTAACTTCAGTGTCCCTGCCTAATTCATCAACCTTACTAACCTCAATGACACATGATTCCTCAATGTTCCGCATCTGGTGATTAAAACGTTGCCTTATGAAACTTAAGACATATGACTTGGCTTTGAACATCTGTCTCCCTACTTTTGGAGGATGTCCAATTAGTTTTGCATCTTCTTGGTGCATACCACCAACGTAACGAACCTTTGCCGCAGGTCTCCCTTCCGTGGCCCTCGCAAAACCGATGCCAGAGCTCTCGGACTTACCCGCCACTCGCTGACCTGCCTGATCATTCTCAAACGAAACCTTGCTCACTTCATCCGAAAGGGCTAGTTCTTCTTCGGCAAAGTGCATTTTTAGAAGACGGTGGCAGTGATTAATCTGGTTCAGTGATCCACTTATCATAAAAAAGTCTTCACTGCGTTCAAAGGATATGCCAACTTCAGTTTTCAATCCATCCAGAATCTGTTTAGTCTCCCGTGGCTTCATACCCAGCTCAGGGGGTTTCAGCTTTGCAGTTACTTGAGAAAATACCTGAATATTATTATAATTCAACTGTCAAAGACTAATAATTTTTCGGTAACAAGCATATCAACATGTAGGCTAGCAAAAGTATATGTGCGTAAGGACGACTCGATTTGGAGCGAGATTTCCTGAAAGATCAGCGTATCATTGCTGCCCAATGGGGTATTTTCATGCTCGCCAATTTTGTTGTTGTTGTTTTGTTTTGTTTTGTTTTGATAGGTTTGGTTTTGTTTATATGCTTGTTTGTTTTTGATCTTGTTTTCGTAGTTTTGGTATGAAAAGTTAACTTCTGAATAAAAGTTTGTGAACATTTTTGGGACAGAAGGAGCCTATTTGCGACTTTTCGCCCTCTTTCCTATCCGCGACAATTATCTGCCGAAGTGGAGATGAACAGTTGTGAATATATACCGACCTACGAAACGGGGAGGTATTTATCCACCACTTTTCACCGATACTTTATTTTCGACAAATGGTCCGGAATTTTAACGTCGCACGCCGCGTGCTCGTGCCCGTAGTACTTGGCTAATCACCTCCGAGCTAGCCAATCACCGCGCGAAAAGCACTATTCACCTGTGTGGTATATACTAAAAAAGTATATTCCTAGTATGACCTTTCTATAACAGGTGAAACACTAGAGGTAATCACTGCAAGCCGTTTGTCACGTCCTTAGTTGTTCACCATCACAAGTTCCATCAAAAGTTAAGTTGAGTATCGTGAAAGCCGGGGCCATAACAGTTTCTAGTCTTCCGAAGGAGACTGAAAGGTCTCGGACCATTTGCCAGAGGCAGATCCAGGGGAGGGGTTGAGGGGGTCACACCCCCTTTGAGCAGCATTTGTTTGGCTTTTTGTTTGATTCTTCCTAAAATAATAAAGAAAATTGATTCACTTCCACCATTCGACTGCTTGTCAAGTTATGAAAAGATAATGTACATTTCGCGACTTTTGTGCAGGGTATTACTTGTAAGAAGGTCGTTTTAGGATCAGATATAACAGGCGACATGAACAGGTGACGTTCATTCAAAGTAAACGAGTGGGATTGGGAAACATTTTTTTTGGGGGGGGGAGGGGGGCATGGCTCTGGACCCCCTTAAGAGATCGCGCCAGAGGAACGGGGCCATCACTCGCCTTCCACACCATTGGTGATAAAGGTTAAGTCAATAGTGTACCCCCCCCCCCCCCCCCTTTCAGAAATTCCTGGATCCGCCCCTGTTTGCAGATGCCCCAGCAGAGCAAAGGCTCAAAAGGGTAGTTCCTTCTCGTCAAAATGTTAGGACCCTGAGTGACGAATTCTGTTGCCAGGCATCCACTTAAACATTTTCATCACATACTCCATACTCAACAATTAATAATAATAACTTGCCTCATCATTGCTATCTGTCCTCTTCTGTGGACAGCGATCAGCTTTAAGCAAATGTCCTTCGATTTTATGTTCTACAGTAAGAACTGTTTCCAGTGCTGTATAGAAAAAAATGTTTTTAAAAAAGCTGTGACACATGACAGCTGCGGCAATGAAGCAGATTCCAGCGTTAACTTGCAGCAGATGATCATACGCCACTTTCTCAGTCACCGTCACATAGTGTGTACTTCCACTATGATAACAACAAATCGTATTGTCAATTCCTCCTCCTTGCAAATAAAGGGCCACTGGAATAGCTTGTTGAAGTCTAAACCATCTTTAAGAACAGCTCAGGGGATTTGGGGTTTCAGATGCGAGTAGCCCGCAGTGTTTTATAGACAGCATCTATCCGCCAAGAACTGGCTAAGATATTTGCAATCAAGCAGGAATTTCGGCTATATAAATGGGTTGCGCTAGTTCAACAAAGAATAATACACTATACTTATTAACAACTTACTTTTGGCGTCTTCGAATGTAACAACCGCTGTAGTTCCGTGCTCGCTTAAATCTCGTGTCATGTTTACGGACGACACGTCGCCACCGCCATGTTTACGCCGCTGAAAGTGAATAACGAGAGCTTCATCTTTGGTCCCTGGGGGAATATTCGACACCACGATGCTTCTTACAATGTCATCTTTGCTCATCCTTTCGATAATCGAACGAACCGACGCCATTGTGCGTTGCGAGTAACGCTTCTGAATCAAATTGAAGACAAAATGCGATGAAATGAAACCTGAGAAGTTTTGCATAAATTTTGAATTTTGAAAGATTGGGGGATTCCCCGTATAAATGGCCCGCTTAATTCAAGATGAAACTTTTTTTCTGACAAGCACATTTTTTTTTTCGTTTTTATATAGACGACTCTACAGAACTGTTAAGGTCATTTACTTGATACCTATTAAAAGTTAAGCTGTAACCAGCAATATAGTTTGGAGGTAATTTGCATGGGTTGTTTTCTGAGAACTCACCCATGACGACATTTCTCGGAAACTGGTGTGCACAAATTTAACCAATAAGTGATGAGTCCGATAGGACAAAGGCCTAAATGGGCCAATAGGGAGTGAGAAAATTTCCTTCTAGAAGGTCTTCGCTTCCTAGAAAAATTCCCAATTTCTGGCTGATTGTTTCAAAGCAAAGCCACAGTTTCTCTGCTAGCTTGTACTTTCTTCATGCAGGAGGAAGACCGCACGGGAAGTTCTCGAATCTTGGTCACTGGAATTCCAGATGACACAACTGAAACAGATCTTGTGATCTACTTCCAATCTCCAAGGGAATCCGGGGGAGGCGACGTGGAAAGCATCCGCGTACTTTCTCAAGGGCGAGCAACTATCAATTTTGAGGAAGCGAAAGGTAAACTTCTGTTTATTCGGTGTATCTGACACGTATTCCTAGAGGAGAAGCACGAGACCCAGGAAACTTGGGGGTCGATAAATGCGGCGTAATCAACTAGTTAGGTCTTGCGGGCAAGCAAAATTGAACCGACTGATTTTACCTTGGAAATTTCAGTTCAGCGCTTCTTTGCCTCACTCCGATGGCAAAACAAATCTATTCTTTTGTATCCACTTGAAATTATGCTCGATTTGAGATGAAAAGGCGTAAAAGGCCGCTTGTAAAGATAAATCTTGCTGAAAGCATATAGAGCGAAAACAAAACCGGGATATCTTTTACGGAATTACAATACTGAAACCGAAAGTCAAAATACCTGATACAGCGGAGGAAGCCGCTTGCATATTAACGTGAGTTAAGCTAGGCTAGCTATATAGTATGGACATTTTTTTATACGCGTTTACATTTTGTGTTAAAATCTAGGGAGGAAAGTGTCAAGTTGAGTAAAAGGTGTAATTTCGAGAGGCTCGTGAAGCATACCGTATTGTCTGCAGTAGACTGTCCTCACACAGAAAGCGCGAACCCTGATCAAATGCTGGAGACCGCGAGCTGATCGGGGAGCTAGTCAAGCTCTGTCGGTTGTGCATTAGTATAAGAAAACACTAGTTCTATGATCGGGATGCGTTGAAGCCGGTGATACTTCTGCTATCATTTGCGACCGTTTGCGGTCTCGGCTTGCAATCGCCAATCAGTCGGTAAGTTAAATGCAGACGTTGGCAGACGATAGAGTCATGCTCGGAGATCGCATCACGAATGTCTGCAATCGTTCACATCATACGGAGACTGACCAGGCTTGAAACAACTAAGTGGAATACTGATTCCAGGGGACGGCTATTCATAGAGTTATTTTTATGGAGTTACTTTTATAGAGTTAGAGTTAAGCCTCCAAAATCCGGAATTCATGATTCTGGAAGGGTTACCTAATCTAACTAATCCGGTACTAAAACGTTCCGGATTCATCACGAATCCGGAACAATTTCCTCTAGTGTAAACCAAGTCTTAAAGTTTAGTGATTAGGTCTACACCATGATTTAAGAGTCAAGTCGGTTCATTTAATTTAGGCTTTCCAGAATCGGTTGAATTCAGGATTTTGGCGGCCCAAAATCTTGAATTCAGGATTTTGGCAGTCGCTAACTCTTACTATAAGTCATAACTCTACTGAAGTAACTCTATTGCTAGTTGATCTCCTGATTCCACCAAACAATGAGATTTATCAGGTAACTTTTGGCGTGCACGAATAATGATACCTTTTATTTAAGTTTCTCTGAGTAACTTAAGTTGTGGTTTCTTCGTTTGCAATTTGGTAGCCGCGGAAGGGGTAGTACGTCGACGGAACCATCTTTTAAGAAACAGTCGTCTTCAAGTCTCCCTCTTACCAAATCAGGAGTTCGTAGATTCGGCGGCTCATCTAAGGAGTGTCAACCGTAATGCTTTTCATGATACAATGGAAACGGAGCTGGCAAAATCGCCTAAACTAAAGACAAATGGGAGCGACGCATGTAACAACGTAAGTTTTGCTGGCTTTTTGTTGAAAGTTCCTTCAATCATGGGAATCAAATAATATGGTTTACTTTCAAATAAAAGGACATTAAAATTTACCCCCTTCTTGTCCTCTTTTCTACGTAGCTAAATGGACCGTTTATGGTTAGCTACAAAACCTAAGATTTTTTTTTTTCGTTATCTGTCGCACTGGAAGATAACAAAGATCGTCTGGGTGAGTGTATGGTCCTGAGAAGGATTGTTGTTGATGAGATCGACGGAAGGTTTAGGCAATCTGACCTGAGCGAAAGTCATCACTTAACACACTGAAGCCGGCTCAATCCGAGTTGCTAGTAGTGCAACGAATAAAGCAGAACAAGATACTATAATACGCTAATTTCTTGACGAAAATGAAAGCTTTTTTCTTGTTTACAGCTGTCTGACCAATATCAGGCCGATCCATCCAAAGGAAGAAAGGGCCCATCGAAACCACCTGAAGGTTTCAACGAGCCGACAATTTCACAATCCCCTCAGCAGTGTACAATCTTAGTGTCGGGTTTACCAAATGGCGCGACGAAGGATCTTGTGCTGAATTACTTTGAAAACGCAAAGCGATCTAAGGGAGGTCCTGTCTCTCACGTGGAAATGACTGATCCAGATTCCAAAACTTTCAAAGTCACCTTTGAATCTGCTGATGGTAGGTTGGGTTTTATATGATTTCCATGTGACAAAAACACCTTTGTGAATAGTTTAATTAAAACAATAACAGTTGCACACTTAGACAGTTGAGCAGTCTCTAATAGATTTGAACGGATTGTATTCCTACATTCCTTCTGATGAATCATTTTCCTTGCTTATGACACACGTGCTCTCCCACACCTATTTAAATCCGGCAGTATAAGAGCTCATTTCTACTCGAGGAAATGTAAACGTGGGCAGTCTCAAAGTCTGACAAATGAAGCTGAACTTTCATAGTTTTCCCAATATCAACAGCTAAGAAGTTAAGCTTATCTTTATTATGGCTCAGCGCAGCTTAACCACACAGACGCACACAGAGGTGGAGATCGCATGTTATAGGAAAACTTGCGATACCATTACAGTGAGATTTATATAGATGCAGCATTAACTAAGTTTCAAGCAAGTGTTCGGCAGTAGTCTAAGCGATTGTCAGCTCTTGATAACTTCGTACTTTGAAGGGTCCAAACCATCGCACCCAGAGGACAACTGACGGAGAGCTGATCCCAAAGCCTCTGGAATTACCGATCATATGATTTTCGTACTTCACAAATGCCATTAGTGTTTTTTTGTTTTTGTTGTTTTGTTTTTTGTTTTGATTCTTTTAATTTGTGTATTTTTTTCCACCCTCAAACAACAGGCTCATGACAACCGGAATTAACAGGGCCAAAAAGTTCGACCTTTAGTTGTTTGTTTGTTTATCGTTACTTTTTTTTTCTCTCTCTCAAGATGCCTTCAGAACGGCTGAACACTCCCCTCACAATCTCAGTGGCGCACGTCTTCATGTGTCTGTAATTGAAGAGTCAGAAGAGGAGGGGAAGGATGATAGCGTTGAAGAAGACGCAGAGGAACTGGAGAAGACCCTTACCATAATCGTTACCGGTCTCTCTCCTTCTACTACAGAAGATACTGTGGGGCTTTACTTCGAGAATTCACGCAGATCTGGGGGAGGTGATATTTCCCAATTGCATTTCGACAACGGGGAAGCTGTGATAACTTTCCAAGAGGTGAAAGGTACATATTTTCTTGCAGAAGTTACAGTATTACTAAATTCTTTGGGAAGGTTGTAACTAGAAAAATTACATCTTAAATGGGACATACGTCGTCCAATCTATCGGTCTGTTTGCCTGTTTTTCTGTCCGTTTGTAATTCGAATGATTATTTCTCGGTGAATAATTCAGTGGAGAACATGCATAGTTTGAAAAGCCGCTGTGAAATAACAGAAATTATTAAGTGACATTAAGCCAAAGAAAAAAAGGCCGTACTCCGCTGCCGAGTTTATTTCTAGCTTGGGGATAACGAGATAACCTGTTGAACTCAGCCGGTAATAATTAGCTAAGCAGTCGGATGGGGGAGCATATCTTTTTGTCGATGCTGATCGACATTCGTACATGTGCAAGAGCCTGTATGCTACACGCGCCCAAAACAAGATAAAGCCAGGAGGACGCTGACGTTTTAGATTAATACCGACTAGATATAACTTTACGATCCTCAAACGCCACAGTGACACAAGAGGCAAGTGGCCCACACAACCAAAGCTGACGTCACGTTTCTATAGCATGACGCAGCTGAGAGTATTCCTACTCTCCGCGCCACCTCTTGAATGGGATTCTAGTCCTCGCGAAGCTACACTCAGTAACATGTCACCCTTTTCTAAGTAAGGTTAAAGAGACAAACCACAGCAAATCTTCATAGGCAGTGGGACTTCACGAAAGCTGAGCCACACGACTATCAGAGCCGAGATGTTCGAAGCAGAGTTAGTGCTAATTCTAGGTTAAGTCCGATTAAGAAAACTTGTAGCTTGCCATGGTAATTGTCCTTGGTTCAACACTAAACCAGCTTCGAACAACTAGGCCGAGAGCAATCGTCCGAGGTGTTTTTTAACGGCTAACAAACTAGCGAAATGATGAGAAGTTTCTAGAGCATCCCCATCCTCGATCTCCAAATCCATTTGCATTTTTAACAAGTACTAAAAACCCTGTCCTTTAATAGATTTACAACGACTTCTGGAGGGTAAGCATTATTTAGAGGGGAAAGCTATAGGAGTGAGACGGCAGCCTCCCAAGAAAAAGGTACCACCGGACCCGGTTAGAGTCCACGTTCAAGGACTGAACGAGACGACATCTGAAGACGGTTTGCGCTACTACCTGGAAAAATTTGGCAACGTTGAAGTAAACGAAGTTTGCTTCGGTTCAAAAAATAACGCTCTTGTTGTTTTTGATGAGGAACCAGGTAAGCAGGTGGTCATTTATTACTTCCTGAAGTTGTCTGTTAACTTTCGAGAATTCAGTGTCCGTTAATTATCAGTCCGTAATTTAAAAAAACTATGGCTGGGTATCAAACGTTTTCTTCCAGTGGAATAGAAAAAGAGCCTAATCAAAAGTCCTAACATATTAGGCTTAGACAATTCGACGCATTGAAAAATATTTAATTTTATGCTCTGTAATTATTTCCTCTCGTGTGCTAACTCCACTGAAACCTTTCTCCGCGCGTTTCCATAACTCCTTGGACGCCAGCTGTGCACAAACCAATGTATTTCGAGGTTTTACTGATGTTTTCTTTTCCGGTGTTATCAGACTTCACCACGCTTTTCGATAAAGTGCACAAAGACAGGAAAGGCCTTGAAGGAAGAAAACTGCGTTTGGAGCGCGTTCCAATCTGTACCAGTATCCTGGTTACAGGAGTGAGGGAAGAAACATCGGATGACACTATACAGCTTTACTTTGAAAACGAAAAACGGAGCGGCGGAAAGGACGTTCACAAGGTGGAACGAAGATGGAAGAATGAGGCGGTCGTGTTTTTTGAGGATCCTTCTAGTAAGAAAACTCTTACTTATAATTGTAACAGACAGGACTGGAAATTTAACAAACCTGTTTAGGTTTGGAAGAGTCAGATTTTGCCAAAAGTGCTTTAAACTAAAAATTGACTTTGCTCCGTCAAGCATAAAGTTCATCCATTAGCTCGTTTCGCACACTACTTTTGAGGTCATGAAAATTGGCTAAAAATCAAGCAAAAGTCAGGGAAAGTTGCTGTCACGTTAAGATATCATGCGTGTACTAGCACATGGACACTAGAACTTTACTTTTTCTTGGACTTGGTAGCTGCTCCATCCGGTTGCTTTTCCGGCAACCTTTTCTCACTGTAGAATTTTGAAGTGATGAATTTACCACTTACTGGAACTGTTCTCCGTATGCCATGGTTCAACTTCTCATCTGTACTTGTAAATAGCCAACAGTAGCCGGCCAGCTGTTCCCATTTTTGGAGGCAGCGTGGCCAAGTGGTTAGGGCGCCGGACTGACCCCTTGCTGGGAATCTTCTAGGTTGTCCCTAGTTCAATTCCTCAGCTGCTCTGGTATATTGCCAACTGGTCTGCCTTCTGTCAGCTGGGATTCTTAACTCTGTTAAGTTGATTTGTATCACTTGTTTCATTGGCCCTGCAAAGCCCTTCAAGGGAAGTGGTCAGTTAAGTATTATTATTATTATGCTATCTCCTTTAACTTTATGGCATATTACAACATAATAGCCAAGCCCATTCCTTGGGCCTGGGGCTAAAATGATGATTATGATTATGATTATGATTATGATTATGATTATGATTATGATTATTATTATTGTTGTTATTGCTGTCACTATCACTTTCACTATCACCATCACTATCAGGATCGCTAGTTCTACTACTAGTGCTAGTACTACTAGTAATACTAGTGCTGGTAGTAGTTCTAGTATTAGTATCAGTACTACTAATACTAGTACTAGTACAACAGTACTAATACACTAGTACTAGTATCAGTATCAGTATCAGTATCAGTATCAGTATTAGTATTAGCATTAGCAGTGTTATCGTCATCAGTGGTAATATGGGCGGGTTCCGAAAAAATCCAAGTGCTCCTGACAGGAGTCAAACCTCTGAGCTTCCGATTACTAGTTCGGATGCTCTACCACTGAGCCACAGCAGAAACATGGGAGCAAGGCCATTAAATTATCCTCTGGTGAAATACGTCCTGCATACTACTAGTCGAAATGGTGGCATTTTCACGATTGAAATAAAGAAGATGGTGAATTTTGAGCCCGGTAGATGAATAAAATGATGAGGTGATGAAATGTATCGGTAGCAACGTGTGGAATTTTGCTTGCCAGGTCTGCTAGCGGGCAGTTTTCTTACTACGTCCGTGAAACGGCTACTTCATGACTTTACTTCCTTTGTTTTAAGTCCGTCACCAATTCAACAGAAAAGCTTCACTTCGTGTGAGAAATCGTAACAGAGCAGCCTCGTTCCCAAGGGTCTCTATTAGAAGAACACTTGGAACGAGGTTGGTAATACGGTTGCTCTAATCACTACTTAAGAGTAATTTCAGTACTTATCTAAAACTGAGGGGCATGTCTGCAGATAAATTGAGTCATGGTGCAGTGTGGAGGCTCTCGCAAAAGAAAGACATTTTCACGACACGAAAGCTGAGAAACTCTTAAACAACCCACTGTAAAAACGACTCGCAACAGAAACAACACTTCCGTGCGGCTACTGACGTCTTTGTTCTACTTACATTTAATCTGGACCTGAGACTGATAAACATGTTTTTCACTACGTACATTTCAGGTGTTCAAAATGTCATCCGAAAGAAGCACACCCTCGAAGGTAACAACCTGAATGTTATGCCACACTACCCTTTTCTTCAAGATACGACAACGAAGAAAGCGGAAATATCATTCGATCCTGATGTCCTAAACTACATTCAGATGAAGCACGATCGTGAGCTGCAAGATGCCTTGAAAAGGTTGAAAATTCAAATTGAACCTTCCAAAGATTCCCAGGCCCCAGTAATCGTTGCGCATTCTTCTGCAGACAACAGAGAAGATTCCAGTCAGTCGTGGGATGAAAGAGTGGTACTGTTTACAAACTTCTTGCAAAATTTCAAGAAATTCCATCACGAAATTGCTTCTGAAATTTTTGATGAGATAACAAAGAGGTGGAAAACACAAAGTCATGCTGACGAATCGTCTGACTTTCTCGTTTCGTTCGATGATCATAAACGAGTTGTCCACATTATCGGTAGGAGCTCGTATGTGGATACAGAAATGCAAAAACTACAAAAGTTGATCCAGGCAGTCAAAGAAGATACAGAGCTCATGAAAAGTGTGGTCGAAGTAACTGAAGACAATATTCCCACATCCAGGCTGAGATTGCTGCACATTTCTGGAATTTGTGAGCGACTTCAAAAGGATCACCGACATTTGAGCATCGTTGTCGACAGCAGGGGACAGAAGTTAAACCTGAAGGGCCCCAGATGCCGCCTTCAAGAAGTGAACGTTGAGATATTCAAATTTATTTCAAAGATGGTGGATAAAACTACTGAATTGCCGGGCAAGGTAATAGAAGTCCTGAAAAGACTTCAAGTTTCAAGATTCATTCAGGATATTTTCAAACAAAACAACATTCAAGCAGTACTACTTTGCGATCAAGACCAAAGCTCTAACGAAGTCACCGTGGTCGGTGTGGATGCCGCCAACGCAACAAAGGCAGAGAAGGTGTTGCTGGGTGCTGTTCAAGAAAAGAGTCTCCTTTTAACACCTGAAAATGCTGCACTTCTTGAAAGCAGTCTCTGGAAAGATTTTCAGTCCTCACTTGCACGAAAGCGTATGGTTGGAGTAACGGTGGATATATCCTGTAGCACTGTATGGGTATATGGCATAGCAGAAGATGTTCGCAAATGCTTTGAGAATGTTGTTGCTTTTCTGGAAAAGAACACAATTTTACACAGAGTAGTACCAACCGACTACGGCAGCAAAAGGTTTCTTTCCGATGTATGGCAATCCAAGCTTGAGGACATAAAGAGAATACTTATTGATTATTCCATCGACTTGAGAATAAGCGCAGGTGACGGCATTGAAATTTCTGGTACTGCGGAAGGACTAGAAAAGTGTTTCCCAAAAGTTCGTGCTCTCATTAATGCTGTTTGCAAGCGCTCTGTTGAAATTGACAAACCAGGGATGAAGAAGTTCTTTTTGAAGGGAAAAGGACAAAGCATTCTCAAAGCAACAGGGGAAAAACACCATTGCATAATCCTCGCTAACGAGCAAACCGAGGGGGAGACATCAACTCACCACTCAATGACTGAAGAAGACCATCTGGAATCTACCCAAGAATTCATTTGTAGTTACGTCACAAAAGAAGGAAAGACAATATCCGTTTTCAAAGGTGATATCACAAAAGAGAATGTCGATGCAATTGTCAATGCGTCTAATGGCGAGTTAAGACACATTGGAGGCCTTGCAGCAGCTATCGTACGTGCAGGTGGTAAAGAAATTCAAGATGAGTGTGAAATTTACGTAAGAGATCACGGTCCTCTTCTTGAGGGCGACATAATGGTTTCTAAAGCTGGAAAACTGCCCTGTAAAAAAGTTATCCATGCCTTTGGACCAAGATGGGATTCCGATGCGGATAAAAGAGTCAGAGACGGTGAAGAGACAAGGCAACAACGTTATCTCAAGTTTGCAGTTAGCAATTCACTGGAGGAAGCAATGAATTACAGATCAATCGCTATTCCAGCTATCAGTTCCGGCGTATTTGGATTTCCACGAGACCTCTGTGCCAAGGTTATTTTTGATGCCGTACTCGATTTCTTCTACGAAAACACCACGTGTAAGTTATCAGAGGTCCATCTCATCAACAACGATTCTGTTACAGTACAAGCTTTCGCGGATGAAATGAAGAATAGGTTTGCTGCGGAGAAGAATTTCAAAGAACACGAACATCGCGGACGACCTAATACAACCTTTGCACCCAGAGGCATGAACAAAGCAAGTGGGTATCGAATGTCAAAGACCCCGAGTTCCCTTACAACGCCGCAGGTCCTTCAAATCGTAGTGAAAGTTGGCGACCTCTCTAAAGAACAGGTAATAATCACTGCCTTATTCATTTATTAATCTTGATTGGAGGTTGCTCAGATGTCATTTCAACATCCGGATTGTTTATTTTTTCTTACCGATACCCGTCACACTATTGTGAAATTGAAACAACGTCATCCTGTCATTCGTTTTAATTGGTAACACCAACGTAGTGCTATGAAATTACATTAATCTCTATGACCGTATTACCGTACGGAGAAACAGCGTTCACATACGGGGAAGGGATTTTGAAATAGTCTTTTTTTCTACAAGGCAGCCAAGAAAAGCAAGAAGAACTTATTTTCTGGTAGATGAATCTACATTGTGTCCTTCTTTGCGTGTTTTTGCCGTGATCTCACTTAACTTTCATCATTTTTTTTTTTTTTTTTGGGGGGGGGGGCGTTCGTTATTAGGCTGACATAATAGTCGGCACAGCAGCCTCGAATCTGAACTTGAACCAGAATCCATGCGCAAGGGCACTCAGCCAGGCTGCTGGACCAAGCCTACAACAAGAATGCTCCAATATAGGTGATGTGGCCGTCGGTGAGATTGCTCTCAACAAGAGCCCAGGAAATCTCCTCTGCAAGGCAGTCATCTTTGCAATCTGCTGTGAGTGGGGTGACGGCAAAGGAAGAAAGGTAAGGCATGCCTTTGCACCGTGCATGGTAAAAGCTGCCATTTCATCCTTGTTTGAAATGATAGCTAGGGCGTTTGTCGTCTGTCTCATCATCGATGTAGTTACCCCTTGCAGTTTATGTCAAAGGTCAGTCGTTTGATTTGTAGTTAATTTGTTTACTGAGAAAGTCCACACCAATTAAGGGGGGCTACGTCGTGCAATTTTAGACAATTTATTGACATATCAGATGCCCATAAATAAAATAAAAGAAAAGAAAACAACACAATAACCCCTTACAACTATAGGACAACATAAGAGAAACACAAACCAACTAAGTGCATCGTTGGGCAGAAAAGGACAATCTTGGAAAACTAAAAGTTGGTCAGTTTTAAAGTTTCATAGGATTTATGCTCAGATCATCTTTTTTTTGTCATGAAATAACAGGAGACAAGGAGTTTCATTTTACCACTTTCTCGTAATTAAATAACGATTTTTTTCGAACCTGCCCAAAATACGGTGACAGTCCCTTCAAGACAAAGTTTGTACTTTCCTTCGATTCTTTTATAGCAATTAACTTGCCAGCAGTTCAAGAGGATACAGTAGCGAAGGTTTCGAGACAGTCCGTATCAGAGTGACCAAAAAGGTCTCTGTAACGACAAAAAACAGTCCGTGAAAAAACAGCACGCTTTACTATCGAGCCACAAAGCTAAAACATGGCCGCCGTGGTCCGTCATCTGACATCCCGGCAGGGAAAATACAAAGTACGTCACATAAGCACACTCGTTCCAGTCTCCAACGAGATAGAACAAACTGATATCATGTTAGCACCCGTTTCTATTTCTTACCCATCGTATTATCCTTGGGAACTGTACCACTAAAAAAATCATCCCAATACAAATGATTTGTATTCGCATCAAGACTGTATAAAGCATAGTAACTGTGACTTCGCTCTGCTGAATGACGCTCACACATGTTCAAGAGCCAGCCATACAGAACAGCAGAGAGAGGAGCGGAAAGTTGATGCAAACAGACCAAAGGGCTCCAATTTTCAGCCAAAACCACAGGAAGGATGGTAGACGAAAGGGACGAGTAGTTGCGTACATATAGGACAATGGTGCGTTTCTGCCACCATTAACGTTCTTTTACTACCACAGGTTCTAAAGGGTCTGCTAAAAAAGTGCCTCCGAACAGCTTCGTCCCAAGGAATGACATCCATTGCTTTCCCTTCCATTGGAACCGGTACGCTCCAGTTTCCCCCTGCAGAAGTGGCCAAGATTTACTTTGATGAAGTAACATTGTACAGCCAAAAATATCCAACGACATCAATCAGGGAAGTGAAGTTTGTGCTTTACGATCAAGATGCGCCCACTGTCCAGGCATTTGACAAAGAATTGAAGACCAGAACACAGAACAATACCCCCATTTCTGTCAAAAAGGTCACTGATTCATCCAATCTTCGCCGCAGGAATACTACCAAAGAACCTCAGTCATCTTTAACCCAAAGAGCTGCGTTTTCGCCGTTGCGAGAACGAGATCAAGATCACTTAGAAACGGATGTCGGTTCACTGTGCTTCAAAGTACAGACAGGTGACATTACAAAGGAGACTACGGACGCTATCGTCGTCATTACTAACGAAGAGCTAGACATCGGCCGAGGTGGTGGAGCTGGAGCAGCAATTCTCAAGGAAGGAGGTCAATCAATTCAAACGGAATGCTCCCAGAAAGGACCTCAACTACCAGGATCGGTTGTCCTTACAAAGGCGGGCAGCCTGAAGGCGAACTCTGTTCTCCACATTGTACGTCCCCAGCCAATGAATGACATGAACATTAAAGCGTCTGTCATTAAATGTCTTCAGGAAGCCGAGAGACTGGGATTATCATCGATTTCATTTCCTGCCATTGGAACTGGTAACCTTGGTCTGACTGCAAAGGATTCTGCCAGTGTGATGCTGTCCGCGATTCGTGAATTTAGTGACCAGCACCCTACTTCCATTCAGGTCGTTAAAATGGTAATTTTTCAGAAGGAGATGATGAAAGATGTTCGGAGGGCAATAGAGGAAGCTTCGGGGAGAATCTCCCCAGAAAAGCCTGGTTTCTTCAAGCGGCTTTTTGGCTACCTGGGCTTCGGAGAATCTGGCAAGAGCCTTCAACCTGTGGAGACTAACATTGGCGATACTGAGACGAAATTTGAGCTCTTTATCTTCGCTGGTTGCCAAGAAGATCTTCAGAAAACAGTTAACGAGATCAATGCAATTATGCAAGACAACTCAACAAAGCAAGTAATTGAGAGAGAGGTTATTACAAAGTTGTCTCCCGAACACTTCCGAAGAATCCACGCGCTAGAATTACGATACGATGTTAAGGCAACTGTTGAGAAGGCAGTGGGACGCATAGTGGTGAAGGGATACACCGACGACATACTAAACGCAACAGGAGAGATTCACAAGATTCTGGATCACGTGAAAGAGGAAGAACACGAACGCAAACGAGCTGAGGAG
>BLFK01000862.1:6394376-6401876 GCA_014634185.1 Astreopora myriophthalma
CCAATCTGTACCAGTATCCTGGTTACAGGAGTGAGGGAAGAAACATCGGATGACACTATACAGCTTTACTTTGAAAACGAAAAACGTAGCGGCGGAAAGGACGTTCACAAGGTGGAACGAAGATGGAAGAATGAGGCGGTGGTGTTTTTTGAGGATCCTTCTAGTAAGAAAACTCTTACTTATAATCGTAACAGACAGGACTGGAAATTTAAAAAATCTCTTTACGTTTGGAAGACTTAGATTTTGCCAAATTGCTTTAAACTAAAAATTGACTTTGCTCTGTCAAGCATAAAGTTTATCCATTAGGGCGTTTCGCACACCACTTTTGAGGTCACGAAAATTGGCTAAAAATCAAGCAAAAGTCAGGGAAAGTTGCTTTCACGTTAAGATATCATGCGTGTACTAGCACGTGGACAATAGAACGTTACTTTTTCTTGGACTTGGTAAGTGCTCCATCTGGTTGCTTTTCCGGCAACCTTTCGTCATTGGGGAATTTTGAAGTGATGAATTTCCCACTTACTGGAACTGTTCTCGGTATGCCATGGTTCAACGTCTCAGCTGCCTGCACTTGTAAATAGGCAACAGTAGCCGGCCAGCTGTTCCCATTTTTGGAGGCAGCGTGGCCGAGTGGTTAAGGCGCCGGACTGACCCCTTGCTAGGAATCCTCTAGGTAGTCCCTAGTTCAATTCCTCAGCTGCTCTGGTAAATTTCCAACTGGTCTGCCTTCTGTCAGCTTGGATTCTTAACTCTGTTAAGCTGATTTGTATCACTTGTTTCATTGGCCCTGAAAAGCCCTTCAAGGGAAGTGGTCAGTTAAGTATTATTATTATTATTATTATTATTATTATTAATGTTATTATTGTTGTTGTTGTTGTTGTTATTGTTATTGTTATTGTTATTGTTATTGTTATGGTTATGGCTATGGCTATGGCTATGGCTATGGTTATTGTTATTGTTATTGTTATTGTTATTATTATTATTATTACTGTCACTATCACTTTCACTATCACCATCGCGACACTATCACGATCACTATCACGATCACTAGTACTAATACTGATACTAGCACTAGTTCTAGTACTAGTGCTAGTACTACTTCTAGTACTTGTACTAGTACTAGTGCTGGTGTTAGTACTAGTACTGTACTAGTACTAGAACTAGTACTGGTATTAGTATTAGTATCAGTACTACCAATACTAATACTAGTACTAGTACAACAGTACTAATACACTAGTGCTATTACACTAGTACTAGTACACTAGTACTAGTACTAGTATCAGTATCAGTATTAGTATTAGTATTAGTATTAGTATTAGTAGTGTTATCGTCATCAGTGGTAACGTGGGCATGTTCAGTAAAAATATAAGTGCTCATGACAGGAGTCAAACCTATGAGCTTTCGATTACTACTTCAGATGCTCTACCACTGAGCCACAGCAGAAACATGGGAGCAAGACCATTAAATTACCCTCTGGTGAAATACGTCCTGCATACTGCTAGTCGAAATGGTGACATTTTCACGATTGAAATAAAGAAGATGATGTTTTAATTCGGTCACCAATTCAACAGAAAAGCTTCACTTCGTGTGAGAAATCGTAGCACAGCAGCCTCGTTCCCAAGGCTCTCTATTAGAAGAACACTGAGAACGAGGGTTGTAATACACTTGCTGTAATCACTACTGAAGCAGTAATTTCAGTACTTATCTAAAACTGAGCGGCATGTCATGGTGCAGTGTAGAGGCTCTCGCAAAAGAAAGACATTTTCACGGCACGAAAGCTGGGAAACTCTTAAACAACCCACTGTAAAAACGACTTGCAAACAGAAAAAACACTTCCGTGCGGCTACTGACTTCTTTTTCCCACTTGCATTTAATCTGAACTGCCATGGATTATTTCCTTCCTTACAATCTGCATACAGGAAACACCACTCAACAGAGTCTGCCCTATTCAGAGTTAGTAATGATATTCTTAGGACACTTGACTCCCAAGGCGAAGTAATTCTGGTTCTGCTAGATTTATCAGCAGCGTTCGATACTATAGACCACCATCTTCTGCTTACGAGACTTCGAACATACTTTAACTTCACTGAAACTTTTCTTCAATGGTTCTCCTCGTACTTACTTGATCGTTTCCAGCAAGTAACTATCAATGATTCTACATCCTCACCGCGATGCTTAGAATAAGGAGTGCCTCAAGGCTCGATACTTGGCCCATTACCTTTTATTCTCTACCTGGCACCTCTTCAAGATACTTACTCATGATTTAAATTGTATGTTCTACGCTGAGGATACCCAAATCCACATCGCTATTAAAGATCCTGAGCATTCGGTTGATTCTGTCGAAATTCTTCAAGCATGCTTAAATGATGTTTTTGCATGGAACACTCAGAAGATGTTGAAGAGCAATCCTGGTAAAACTGAAATACTGCATTTCACGTCCCGTTTCAAGAAGCAACTGTCATCGTTGGAGACTTTAACGTTGGCTAATAGTACAAATGGAATTAAAGCAAAAGCTAAGAATTTGGGCATTGTAATGGATATTTTTTAATGACCATATCAACGAAACATGCAAAAAAGCCAGTTAATCTATGAGATCCATTGGACGCATCCGTAGATACCTTCCGTATGATGGGTTGAAGATGCTAGTCAACTCCCTTGTGATTTCCAGACTAGACTATTGTAATAGCGTTTTATACGGGATACCAAAGTATCAAAGGGACAAATTACAGAGAATCCAGAATATCGCTGCTCGAATGATAACTGGAACACGAAGCACTGACCATATAACACCTATTTTAAAGAATCTGCATTGGCTGCCAGTCGAAGCAAGAATTAATTTTAAAATTTTACTTATAACGTATAAGATCTTAAATGGGCAATCTACCAGTTATTTAGAACCTATTATACAAGAATATCACCCATTAAGAACACTGAGGTCATCAACTCGTTCACTGTTATGCATCCCATCTATCAAATCCAATTCCTATGGTGGCCGCGCTTTTTCAGCAACTGCGCCGAAATTATGGAATTCAATTCCCGAATATATTAAAAGAGCAGAAACAGTAGAAACATTCCAAACTAGGCTTAAGACATTTTTGTTTCAAAAACATTATTGTTAATTAATTATTTATTTTCCTGTCTTTTTAATGAATTATCCGTTGTTAGGCGCATTGAGGTTAGAAATGCGCCCTATAGCACCTATTTATTATTATTATTATGATTATGATTATTATTATTATTATTATTATTATTATTATTATTATTATTGTCTGGGATCTGAGACTGATAAACATGTTTTTCACTGCGTACATTTCAGGTGTTCAAAATGTCATCCGAAAGAAGCACACCCTCGAAGGTAACTGCCTGAATGTTATCCCACACTACCCTTTTCTTCAAGATACGACAACGAAGAAAGCGGAAATATCATTCGATTCTGATGTCCTAAACTACATTCAGATGAAGCACGATCATGAGCTGCAAGAGGCCTTGAAAAAGTTCAAAATTCAAATTGAACTTTCCAAAGATTCCCAGGCCCCAGTTATCGTTGCGCATTCTTCTGCAGACAAAAGAGACGATTCCAGTCAGTCGTGGGATGAAAGAGTGGTACAGTTTACAAACTTCTTGCAAAATTTCAAGAACTTCCACCTCGAAATTGCTTCCGAAATTTTTGATGAGATAACACAGAGATGGAAAACACAAAGTCATGCTGACGACTCGTCTGACTTTTTGGTTTCGTTCGATGATCATAAAAGACTTGTCCACATTATCGGTAGGAGCTCGTATGTGGATACAGAAATGAACAAACTGCAAAAGTTGATCCAGGCAATCAAAGAAGATACAGAGCTCATGAAAAGTGTGGTAGAAGTGACTGAAGACAATATTCCCACACCCAGGCTGAGATTGCTGGACATGTCTGGAATTTGTGAACGACTTAGAAAGGATAACCGACATTTGAGCATCGTTGTCGACAACACGGGACAGAAGTTAAACCTGAAGGGCCCTAGACGCCTCCTCCAAGAAGTGAAAGTTGAGATATTCAAATTTATGTTAAAGATTGTCGATAAAACTACTGAATTGCCGAGCAAGGTAATAGAAGTCCTGAAAAGACCTCAAGTTTCAAGATTCATTCAGGATCTTTTCAAACAAAACAACATTCAAGCAGTACTACTTTGCGATCAAGGCCAAAGCTCTAACGAAGTCACCGTGGTCGGTGTTGATTCCACCAACGCAACACAGGCAGAGAAGGTGTTGCTGGGTGCTGTTCAAGAAGAGAGTCTCCGTTTAACACCTGAAAATGCTGCACTTCTTCAAAGCAGTCTTTGGAAACATTTTCACTCTTCACTTGCACGGGATTCCATGGTTGGAGTAACGGTGGATATCTCCTGCAGCACCATATGGGTATGTGGTATATCAGAAAATGTTCGCAAATGCTTTGAGAATGTTGTTGCTTTTTTGAAAAAGAACACAATTTTACACGGAGTTATCCCAACAGACTACGGCACCAGAAGGTTTCTCTTCGACGTATGGCAATCCAAGCTTGACGACATAAAGAGAACACTCGTTGATTGTTCCATCGACATGAGAATGAGCGCAGACAGTGAGGGCATTGAAGTTTCTGGTACGGCGGAAGGACTAGAAAAGTGTTCGCCAAAAGTTGTTGAACTCATTGATGCTATTTGTACGCAATCTGTTCAAATTGACAAACCAGGAATGAAGAAGTTCTTTCTGACGGAAAAAGGACAAAGCATACTCAAAGCAACAGGAGAAAAGAACCGTTGCATTATCCTCGCTAACGAAGGTACCGAGGACCAAAGCTCAACCCACTACTCAATAACCGAAAAGGACGACCCTCGGTCTACCCAGGAACTCATTTGTAGCTACGTTACGAAAGACAAAAAGAAAATCTCCGTTTTCAAAGGTGATATCACAAAAGAGAATGTTGATGCAATTGTCAATGCGTCAAATGGCGAGTTAAATCACATTGGAGGCCTTGCAGCCGCAATCGTACAGGCAGGTGGTAAAGAAATTCAGGATGAATGTGCAGATTATGTGAGAAAAAACGGCCCTCTGGTTGAGGGAGAAACAATGGCTTCTACAGCCGGGAAGCTACCGTGTAAGACAGTTATCCATGCCTTTGGACCAAGATGGAATGCTAGGGTGAATAAGCTGGTAAGCGACGGCAAAGTGACACAACAGGAACGTTATCTGAGGCTTGCAGTCACAAATTCACTGAAGGAGGCTATGAATTACAGATCAATCGCAATTCCAGCTATCAGTGCCGGCATATTTGGATTTCCGCGAGACCTTTGCGCTAAGGTTACTTTGGATGCTGTGCTTGATTTTTCTGACGAAAACGCGACGTGCAAGTTATCAGAGATCCATCTCATCGACAACGACGCTACTACAGTGCGTGCTTTCGCGGAAGAAATGAAGAAGAGATTTGCTTCGGAGAAGAATTTCAAAGATCAGAAAGATGGCAGCCAACCTGATACAGCCTTTGAATTCGGAAGCAAGAAAAGAGCAGGATTCAAGATGTCAAAGACCGTGAGATCCCTGATAACGCAGAGCATTTGCATTACAGTGAAAGTTGGTGACCTATCGAAAGAACAGGTGATAATCATTGCCGTCGGCATTACATTGTTATTCACATACAGTACCACGTACGGTATGACATCACCCATGGTTTCAAATATTTATTGTTTATTTTTAACGGATGCATGTCACACTATTCTGGAATTGAAATAACGTTATTGTGTCATTCGTTTTAGTTAGTAGTATGCATTCTGTGGGCCATAAAAAGACATTAATCCCCTCAACCGGAAGGGAAGAAAGCCTTCACATGCGGAGAAGGAGTTTTGAAAAAGTCTTTTTCTGCAAGGCAGCTAAGAAGCTGAGAAAAACGAGAACAACTTTGGGTCTTTAAGTTACCTGAGATGACTTTACTTTGTTTTCTTCGCATGTCTTTCGGCGATCGCACGTAACTGTCATCGTTTTCGTGATAATCTGTCACTTTTTTTGGTTTGTTTTTTTGTTGTTGTTATTTCTAAAATAGGCTGACGTATTAGTAGGAACAGCAGCGTCGAATCTAGACTTGAACAGGAATCCATGCGCAAAGGCACTCAGCCAGGCTGCTGGACCAAGCCTACAACAGGAATGTTCCAATATAGGTAATGTGGTCGTTGGTGATATTGCTCTCAACAACAGCCCAGGGAATCTCCCCTGCAAGGCAGTCATCTTTGCTATCTGCTGTGAATGGGGTGGCGGCAAAGGAAGGAAGGTAAGACACGCCTCTACACCATCCATCATAAAACAAATGTTTTTCATCCTTGTATAAAATGAAGCTTTAGATATGATCGTTTATCTCCCGATTGATGTAGTCTTTGTGACCCGGTCAAGTACATCTTGGAAGTCATGTGATTTGTGGCCTTTTTAAACTACGTGTAGAAACGTAACTTTAATAAAATCCTTTTATAACAACCTAATAATTACAGATACAACGCAGCTGTTTACAACCTCTAATTTCATTGGATCCGTTTAGGACGCAGCTCCATTGTTTTTAGGGTTAGGGTTCATTGTTTCTGTTGTTTCCTTGAATGCTTCTATTGTTTTCTGAGCCAATCGCGCGGGCTGTTGTAATAGCTGCGTACTGACCCAATAATAATGGGTTGACTGGGCTGCAAATAGCTACAGAGCTAATCGAGGCAGGCCAATCCGTATTATTATTATTATTATTATTATTATTATTATTATTATTATTAGCAATCGTATTCAAACACTGCATTAGTATGATATTAATGAACTCGGTTAAATAGAGATAGAATACACTTAACAAACTAAAATATCACACACAAAGATCACTTTACAAGACAAATATTATACTTATGACCTCTGTGTCAACATAAGAGTTTTCAGTACCGATTTAGACAAAAAAGGAAAAAAAAGGAAATGCAAAAACGACAGAAATTCTGTACTTTACTTCACTCTTTTTATAATCATTAACTTGCCAACAATAGAACCAGCCATGGAGCAGTTAACACTGTACAACTGAGCGAAGGTTTTGCGATCATACGCTGGAGTAACGAAAAAGTTCTCGAACGAGATAAAACGGCCATAGTACAATTGAACAATTCTTCAATATGTTAAGTGACCGCAAACAGTTATTTCTAGTCCTCGTGGACAAATCATATATATTAATTTTACCATGGTATTGTTTTTGAGTGCCACTTAAAAACTCCGTCAGACGAGTTGGTCTCGCGTGACTGAATAAGACGGGAGAGGAGAAGGCTGCTGTAAATCGGCAGAAGGCCCTAAAAGGCCCTGAATTTTAGTCAGAACCACAGAAAAAGAGGGATGAGAAGTTCCTTAGGGCAAAGATGGGTTTCAACTCTTAACGTTCTTTTATTATCACAGGTCCTGAAAGGTTTGCTAAGAAAGTGCCTCCAAAAAGCTTCCTCCCAAGGAATGACTTCCATCGCTTTTCCTTCTATTGGAACCGGTACGCTT
>BLFK01000862.1:6411876-6419376 GCA_014634185.1 Astreopora myriophthalma
ATGATCTATCACTGAACAGACGCACGGCAACATGGAATCTATTTGTTAAATGTTATCCAGTTTGTAACAATTTCAGTCCCACAAACCTTAGGCGCGGAATGCTCCGTTAAAAGACGTAAGATGTGCTAAAAGACATAACATTGTATTTCGTCGTCATTATTAAAGAAACACATTATTGATTATTTCTTTTTTTTTTTTTGTTTCCTTCTGCTTTGTTTTCTTTCAATTTTCCTCTAAACGGCTATTTTAATGTACAGACTTTACCTGTTTTCCGGCAACGGATGGCCGAGATAGTTGTTGATTATGTGGTTTTTCGAGTGTTTGCGTCGCGAATTTCCTGCCCGGCCGGTGCAAACTGTGATAATAACTAAAGGCTGGTTTTCACTAGCGACGGAGTCGGAGTCGGAGTCGTAGTCGGAGTCGTAAGGATCAGAACGGTTCCATTTTCTTCCGACTCCGCTTCCGACTACGTCGCTTGCGATCTAGTGAAAACTGCGTTGTCGGAGTCGCAAGCAGAAGCGGAGGAATAACCCAGTAATAATACTTGTTTTCAGGCGTTGTGATTGGTTTATTCTTCCGCTTCTGCTTGCGACTCCGACAGTATGGTTTTCATTTGATCGTAAGCGACGGAGTCGGAGCGGTAACTCAAAAGAATTGCTTACGACTCCGATGTTTGATTTTCACCAGATCGTAACGCTCTACTGTTCCGCTTACGACTCCGACTCCGACTCCGACGCTAGTGAAAACCAACCTTAAGGGAAAAAAAGGCAAGCTGTGTCATTAAATTCAAACTTATCATGCCAATTCCCATTTCAAGGAGTATTCAAGTAAAAATCGGTTGTCACGAAAAGTCATCAAGCTGTAAAAAACATCGATAAAAACTACAAAGCCGATCGAGCCTTCGTCTTCGTCTTCATCAGGTATAAATTGCCGGCGATATTTTCCTGTTTACACTTAGTTTCAAGCTCCTTGACGTCTTTTGTCTTAAAAGCAGGGCATTTTGATTTCCGAATTTCATTTAAAAAAATTTTAAAAAATGTCGCCACTTGGTCACTCGAAAGGGAAATTGGGCCAAGCAAGATCACCAATTGAAAGGCAAATATTCTTTCTATTTTGTTGCCATTTGTTATACATACCATGTTGCCATTTGTTAGACTTGATTGTGATTTTCTGTAGGTGAAAAAAGAGAGAAATTTATGCTGGCTCCTAGGTTCCCCCCCACCCCTCCCCCACCCCCCACAGCCTCAACTGAGAGGTCCTTCGTACAAGCGTGGTACATCACTTCCGCTTTTCCCAGGATCAACCACAATCAAGTTTCCTTGTTTTAGCAAAGTCATGGCTCGTAGTGAAAGTCTTTTCGACGATATCACGAAACAACTGGAATGTTCCGTTTGTCAGGAGCACTTCAGTGAGGTAAAGGAACCAAAAATATTGAAATGTCTCCACACTTTCTGTAAAACCTGTCTGGAAGCTTGGTTGGCGCGACAGCAACGCGAAGGAGAGTTGAGCTGCCCGACTTGTCGTCACATTACCCAATGTCCTAACAACGACATACACTGCCTTCCATCTAACCTGTTTTGCAAGCAGTTGGTGGAAATTGTGGAGGCTTACAGTGGACAACTGGGAAACGAAGATTCACCGCACTGTGGATTCTGTAACGAAAGAAAGGCTTTGAAATTTTATTGTTCCGACTGCAACTGCTTCTTGTGCGATGACTGCGCCGGGTTTCATAAGAAAGGAAAGGCTTTTAAAGGCCACATTTCAAAAGAGATTTCAAACTTCAAACCAAGCGATGCACAAGATTACGCCCGGCGTGCAAACATATGCAAGAAGCACAAAGATGAACTGAGGTACTATTGCGACAAATGTAAAGTCTGCGTATGTCGCGATTGTGCTGTATTAGAGCATCGTGAACACAACATGATTTCCTTTGAACAAGGACTCGATAAGAAAAAAGCTGACATTACAAGTAGAACGCAAGAAGTTAAAGCAGTTGGCTCTCGTTTGAAAGCTCAAATGGAAGCCCTTGAGAAAAGACGAGTAAGGGTTGATAACAGCTTCGACCAAGCGAGAGATGAAGTTCGCTCTGTCGCTGAACACTGCATAAGCTTAATTCGTAGACACGAAGAAGCCATTACCAAAGAATTACTCAAGCAGAAAGCAAGTTTTGAAACTGAATTTTCCTCGGAAATAAGCAAGCTGAACGACAAACTGACGAATATAAACAGCACCTTGGAATTTGGTAGAGATATTTTAGAACGAAATAATCTGCCAGAGATTTTGAACGTTGAAGAAACACTTGAAGGAAGGTTTGAAGATTTTCTTTCATCGCCAGAATTCAGTCGCCCAATTGAGATGAACACATGCATCTGCAGTAAAGTATGTTGCAAATGATATGTCGTTCATAGAAAAGGAACTGGGGACGTTATTTGTCTCCAATACCGAGCCCTCGATGTCCATTGCGCAAGGAAATGGGCTGACAGAGGGTTTACAAAGCGAAGATTGTTCCTTCATGATCGTCACGAAGGATTGGCAAGGAAATACTACATACTGTGAGACTGACCAAGTGAATGTTGACATCCAATCAATCCGGACCGGCCAAATTCTTACACCTACGATAGTAGACTCGAAAGATGGCTGCTATGATGTAAAGTACAAACTCTATGATCAAGGAGAGTTCCGTGTTTATATAAAAGTAAGTGGCGAAGTTATCTTGGGTAGCCCGTTCCTGTTGAACGTTAAAGAAAGAGTCCAACCAGCGGAAAAAGGAAGAAGGGAGGAAGACAACTGCAAATCAAAAGGTGAATGGGGATTTTCATTGTTGAGCTATCAGTCAAAAGGCATGATATAAAACCTCTGAGATACCCTAGGTAGTCAACCATAGCCTGGGAGCACATCTCGCTATCCCCAAATGAATGGTTTACACTCTGCAGCCCAAAACTGCATATCACCACAATTCTGACAAAATTCAAAAAGAAAAGTAAATAACTTACATTTGTACACGTCATGCGAAGTCAAATCTGGAAGCTTGTGGGCAGTGTGCAGAAAGGCACATGCGGAGAGATAAGGCAGCTGCTGCTTGTCATAAAACTGGGAATTTATTTATTTATTTATTTATTTATTTACAATTCACCATATTACATAGACTAACAATAATTACAGAATTTTTAAAGTACAACGCATAAATATTAATTGGCGAGGAAACCTGAAAGAAACCATGCGGCTTATACAGAATCAGGATTCCACAAAACAAAAACCATAAGATAGATTAAACTAGAGCAACAATGTGAACAGGCGCAACAATGAGATAAAACGACAATGAAATTAATACTTACTTGTAAGGAATTCTTTAAGTCTTTTTTCAAAAAACGAGAGGGAAGAAGAGCAAGCAATCTCGGGAGTAAGCGAATTAAAAAACTCTGGGCCTTGATAGAAAACAGGAAACTTCCTGATATTGGTTCTACATAGCGGTAAATGAGCAAGCATTTCTGGTATTATAGCTATGAATCTGGTTGTTTCTTGGAAAGTTATGAAATTTAATCGGTAGTGCAGAGTTTATGAAGGAGAACATGAATACACCAAGTTGGAATGAGTGGATGTCGTGACATTTCAGAAGCTTGTATTTCTTAAAAATGAGATCAGTATGGGCGTCATACCTAGACTTGTTAATTATTCTTAGTGCACGCTTCTGTAAAACAACTAGTCTTTGAAGGTTTGACTGATAAGTGGCCCCCCAAACTAGATTACAATAGAACAAATAAGGAAGTATAAGTGAATTATACAATGTGCACAGGGAGTCTCCAGACAAATAAAAGCTCGATATATAAATCAATCCTATAGATTTGGAAATTTTACCAGCCCAAAAAGAGATGTGAGGTTTCCAAGTAAGATTGTCATCTAAAAGGACCCCAACTGAGAAACATAGTTGTAGAGACGCGAGTGATCGGCTCGTTATTGATAATCACTTGATAATCATCTGAATTTTGTTTTTTCTGCCAAGACTTAAAAATCATGAAGTTAGTCTTAGATGTATTTAGAGAACGCTTATTTGCTGAAAACCAAGTAGACAATTTGTCTGGTTCACCATTTAATTTATTAACTAAATAGACATACTATGACTACTACATACTATGACTATGACTAAGACTACAACCAGGTGGAATACTAATTCTACTAATCAGTTAAATTATCAGCTAACTTTTGGCCTGCACAAATGATAATACCTTTTATGAGAGTTTCTCTGAGTAAGTCAAGTTGTGGTTTCTTCGTTTGCAATTTGGTAGCCGCGAAAAGGGTAGTCAGTGGTCGACGGAGCCATCTTTTAAGCAACAGTCGTCTTCAAGTCTCCCTCTTATCAAATCTTATCAGCCGAAATGCTTTTCTGGATACAATGGCAACGGAGCTTACAAAACCATCTCAGAAACGATGGACGAATAGAAGCGACTCGTCTAACAACGTAAGTTTTTCTGGCTTTTTGTTACAATTCCTTCAATCAAGGGATTCCTTGAAATAGTACGATTTAGTTAGAAATAGAAGGACATCAAAATTTACTCCCTTCCGGTCCTCTTCCCATTCTTCGCCAAGAAGATAATTAAAATTGTAAGCTAAATGTACTGGTTTATGTTTAACTAGCTATGAGACCTTCGTTTTTTTTCGAAATCTGTCACACTGACAACGGAGATAACAAAAATTGTCTTGGCGAGTGTATGGTCCTGAGAAGGAATGTTGTTGATAACATCGACTGAAGGTTTAGGCAATCTGATTTGAGCGGAAGTCATCACTTAACACTGAAGCCGGTTCAATCCAAGTTGCAAGTAGTGCAACGAACAAAACAGAACGAGGAACTATTATGAGCTAATTTCACTCTCTTAATGAGCTAATTTTTTGACGGAAGGGTAGTTTTTCTTGTTTACAGCCGTTTGATCAACATCATGCCGATCCATCCAAAGGAAGAAAGGGCCCATCGAAACCACCTGAAGGTTTCAACGAGCCGACAATTTCACAATCCCCTCGGCAGTGTACAATCTTAGTGTCGGGTTTACCAAATGGCGCGACGAAGGATCTTGTGCTGAATTACTTTGAAAACGTAGAGCGATCTAAGGGAGGTCCTGTCTCTCACGTGGAAATGACTGATCCAGATTCCAAAACTTGCCAAGTCACCTTTGAATCTGCTGATGGTAGGTTGGATTTTATGATTTCCATGTGACAAAAACACCTTTGTGAATAGTTTAAAACAATAACAGTCGCACACTTAGACAGTTGAGCAGTCTCTAATAGATTTGAACGGATTGTATTCCTACATTCCTTCTGATGAATCATTTTCCTTGCTTATGACACACGTGCTCTCCCACACCTATTTAAATCCGGCAGTATAGGAGCTCATTTCTAATCGAGGAAATGTAAACGCGGGCAGTCTCAAATTCTGACAAATAAAGCTGAACTTTCGTAGTTTTTCCAATATCAACAGCTAAGAAGTTAAGCTTATCTTTATTATGGCTCAGCACAGCTTAGCCACACAGATGCACACAGAGGTGGAGATCGCATGTTATAGGAAAACTTGCGGTACCATTACAGTGAGATTTATATAGATGCAGCATTAACTAAGTTTCAAGCAAGTGTTCGGCAGTAGTCTAAGCGATTGTCAGGTCTTGATAACTTCATACTTTGAAGGGTCCAAACCATCGCACCCAGAGGACAACTGACGGAGAGCTGATCCCAAAGGCTCTGGAATTACCGATCGTATGATTTTCGTACTTCACAAATGCCACTAGTGTTTTTTTGTTTTTGTTGTTTTGTTTTTTATTTTGATTCTTTTAATTTGTGTATTTTTTTCCACCCTCAAACAACAGGCTCATGACAACCGGAATTAACAGGGCCAAAAAGTTCGACCTTTAGTTGTTTGTTTGTTTATCGTTACTTTTGTTTGCTCTCTCTCAAGATGCCTTCAGAACGGCTGAACACTCCCCTCACAATCTCAGTGGCGCACGTCTTCATGTGTCTGTAATTGAAGAGCCAGAAGAGGAGGGGAAGGATGATAGCGTTGAAGAAGACGCAGAGGAACTGGAGAAGACCCTTACCATAATCGTCACCGGTCTCTCTCCTTCTACTACAGAAGATACTGTGGGTCTTTACTTCGAGAATTCACGCAGATCTGGGGGAGGTGATATTTCCGAATTGCATTTCGACAACGGGGAAGCTGTGATAACTTTCCAAGAGGTGAAAGGTACATATTTTCTTGCAGAAGTTACAGTATTACTAAATTCTTTGGGAAGGTTGTGACTAGAATAACTACATCTTAAATGGGACATACGTCGTCCAATCTATCGGTCTGTTTGCCTGTTTTTCTGTCCGTTTGTAATTCGAATGATTATTTCTCGGTGAATAATTCAGTGGAGAACATGCATAGTTTGAAAAGCCGCTGTGAAATAACAGAAATTATTAAGTGACATTAAGCCAAAGAAAAAAGGCCGTACTCCGCTGCCGAGTTTATTTCTAGCTTGGGGATAACGAGATAACCTGTTGAACTCAGCCGGTAATAATTAGCTAAGCAGTCGGATGGGGGAGCATATCTTTTTGTCGATGCTGATCGACATTCGTACATGTGCAAGAGCCTGTATGCTACACGCGCCCAAAAAAAGATAAAGGCAGGAGGACGCTGACGTTTTAGATTAATACCGACTAGATATAACTTTACGATCCTCAAACGCCACAGTGACAGAAGAGGCAAGTGGCCCACACAACCAAAGCTGACGTCACGTTTCTATAGCATGACGCAGCTGAGAGTATTCCTACTCTCCGCGCCACCTCTTGAATGGGATTCTAGTCCTCGCGAAGCTACACCCAGTAACATGTCACCCTTTTCTAAGTAAGGTTAAAGAGACAAACCACAGCAAATCTTCATAGGCAGTGGGACTTCACGAAAGCTGAGCCACGCGACTATCAGAGCCGAGTTGTTCGAAGCAGTGTTAGTGCTAACTCTAGGTTAATTCCGATTAAGAAAACTTGTAGCTTGCCATGGTAATTGTCCTTGGTTCAACACTAAACCAGCTTCGAACAACTAGGCTGAGAGCAATCGTCCGAGGTGTTTTTTAACGGCTAACAAACTAGCGAAATGATGAGAAGTTTCTAGAGCATCCCCATGCTCGATCTCCAAATCCATTTGCCTTTTTAACAAGTACTAAAAACCCTGTCCTTTAATAGATTTACAACGACTTCTGGAGGGTAAGCATTATTTAGAGGGGAAAGCTATAGGAGTGAGACGGCAGCCTCCCAAGAAAAAGGTACCACCGGACCCGGTTAGAGTCCACGTTCAAGGACTGAACGAGACGGCGAGATCTGAAGACGGTTTGCGCTACTACCTGGAAACATTTGGCAACGTTGAAGTAAACGAAGTTTGCTTCGGTTCAAAAACTAACGCTCTTGTTGTTTTTGATGAGGAACCAGGTAAGCAGGTGGTCATTTATTACTTCCTGAAGTTGTCTGTTAACTTTCGAGGATCCA
>BLFK01000862.1:6424376-6434949 GCA_014634185.1 Astreopora myriophthalma
AACATCGGAGCCGACCTAATACAACCCAGTTTGCACTCAGAGGCAGGAACAAAGCAAGTGGATATGGAATGTCAAAGACCCCGAGTTCCCTTACAACGCCGCAGGGCCTTCGAATCGCAGTGAAAGTTGGCGACCTCTCTAAAGAACAGGTGATAATCACTGCCATATTCATTTATTAATCTTGGCGGTTGGAGGTTGCTCAGATGTCATTTCAACATCCGAATTGTTTATTTTTTTCTTACCGATACCCGTCACACTATTCTGAAATTGAAACAACGTTATCCAGTCATTCGTTTTAGTTGGTAACACCCACTGAGTGCTATGAAATTATATTAATCTTTGACCGTTTTACCGTGCGGAGAAACAGCCTTCACATACGGAGAAGGCATTTTGAAACAGTCTTTATCTACAAGGTAGCCAAGAAAAGCAAGAAGAACTTTTATTCTTGTACATAAATAAATCTACATTGTGTCCTTCTTTGCGTGTCTTTGCGCGATCTCACTTTAACTTTCATCATTTTTGTTTTTGTTTTTTTGTTTTTTTTTGGGGGGGGGGGCGTTCGTTACTAGGCTGACGTAATAGTTTGCACAGCAGCCTCGAATCTGAACTTGAACCAGAATCCATGCGCAAGGGCACTCAGCCAGGCTGCTGGGCCGAGCCTACAACAAGAATGCTCCAATATAGGTGATGTGGCCGTCGGTGAGATTGCTCTCAACAAGAGCCGAGGAAATCTCCTCTGCAAGGCAGTCATCTTTGCAATCTGCTGTGAGTGGGGTGCCGGCAAAGGAATAAAGGTAAGGCATGCCTTTGCACCGTGCATGGTAAAAGATGCCATTTCATCCTTGTTTGAAATGGTAGCTAGGTCGTTCGTTTTTTCGATGTAGTTACCCCTGTAGTTTATGTCAAAGGTTAGTAGTTTGATTTGTAGTTAATTGTTTACTGAGAAAGACCAAAACAATTATTCCAATCTCCAACGAGATAGAACAAACTGATATCATGTTAGCACCCATGAACAAGTCTGCAATCTGTTAAGTTATCGCCGAGTTGATCCCGTTCATTTCTAGTCCTCTCGAGGAACTTACCCATCGTATATCCTTGGGAACTGTACCACTAAAAAAAGTCATCCCAATACAAATGATCTGCACTCGCATCAAGACTGTATAAGGTATAGTAACCGTGACTTTGCTCTGCTGAATGACGCTCAGACATGTTCAAGAGCCAGCCATACAGAATAGCACAGAGAGGAGCGGAAAGTTGATGCAAGCAGGCCAAAGGGTTCTAATGTTCAGCCAAAACTCAGGAAGAATGGTAGACGAAAGGGACGAGTAGTTGCGTACATATAGGGCAATGGTGCATTTCCGCAACCATTGACGTTCTTTTACTACCACAGGTTCTAAAAGGTCTGCTAAAAAAGTGCCTCCAAACAGCTTCCTCCCAAGGAATGACATCCATTGCTTTCCCTTCCATTGGAACCGGTACGCTTCAGTTTCCCCCTGCAGAAGTGGCCAAGATTTACTTTGATGAAGTAACATTGTACAGCCAAAAAACTCCAATGGCATCAATCAAGGAAGTGAAGTTTGTGCTTTACGATCAAGATGCGCCCACTGTCCAGGCCTTTGACAAAGAATTGAAGACCAGAATACAGAACATTGCCCCCTTTTCTGTCAAAAAGGTCGCTGATTCAGCCAATCTGCGCCGCAGGAATACTACCAAAGAACCTCAGTCATCTTTAACCCAAAGAGCTGCGTTTTCGCCCTTGCGAGAACGAAATCAAGATCACTTAGAAACAGACGTCGGTTCGCTGTGCTTCAAAGTACACCCAGGTGACATTACAGAGGAGACTACAGACACTATCGTCGTCATTACTAACGAAGAGCTAGACATCGGCCGAGGTGGTGGAGCTGGAGCAGCAATTCTCAAGAAAGGAGGTCAATCAATTCAAATGGAATGCTCCCAGAAAGGACCTCAACTACCAGGATCGGTTGTCCTTACAAAGGCAGGCAGCCTGAAGGCGAACTCTATTCTCCACATTGTACGTCCCCAGCCAATGAATGACATGAGCATTAAAGCGTCTGTCATTAAATGTCTTCAGGAAGCTGAAAGAGTGGGTTTATCCTCGATTTCATTTCCTGCCATTGGAACTGGTAACCTTGGTCTGACTGCAAAGGATTCTGCCAGTGTGATGCTTTCCGCGATTCGTGAATTTAGTGACCAGCACCCAACTTCCATTCAGGTCATCAAAATGGTAATTTTCCAGAAGGAAATGATGAAAGATGTTCGCAAGGCAATAGAGGAAGCTTCGGGGAAAATCTCCCCAGAAACGCCTAGTTTCTTCAAGCGGCTTTTTGGCTACCTGGGCTTCGGAGAATCTGAAAAGAGCCTTCAACCTGTGGAGACTAACATCGGCGATACTGAGACGAAACTTGACCTCTTTATCTTCGCTGGTTGCCAAGAAGATCTTCAGAAAACAGTTAACGAGATCGATGGAATTATGCAAGACAATTCAACAAAGCAAGTAATTGAGAGGGAGGTTATTACAAAGTTGTCCCCGGAACACTCCCGAAGAATCCACGCGCTAGAAATACGATACGATGTTAAGGCAACTGTTGAGAAGGCAGTGGGACGCATAGTGGTGAAGGGATACACCGATGACATACTAAACGCGACAGGAGAGATTCACAAGATTCTGGATCACGTGAAAGAGGAAGAACACGAACGCAAACGAGCTGAGGAGTTATCAAAGGTTATCCAGTGGTTGTACAAATATGATGACACGGATTTGTTCGAAGAATTTGAGCCTATTGTAAAGGCAAAGATTGAAGATGCTTATGATAATAACAAAGCTAGAGTAGAAATAGCAGATGGGTGTTATCGAGTAGATTTCAAATCGATGATGATGAAGAAGATTGGAGCTACTGGCGTAACTGAAGTAAAAAGAGTTGATCGCAAAGGTACGCTAAATGAAAATGATTACATATTTCTATTTCAAAAAAGGAAAACATAAGTTCTTCAACAAACTAGTCGTATTGAACATGGACAAATGGGAATCCACACTTCCAAGTAATCAAACTTCTCTTCTTTATAACGAGTGACCCGGCATACGAAGAAGATTGGACGAAATAATGTATATTCAGCTCTAATAGAAAATGTTTTGGCTATATGTCACTGGAAATCTCAGTTATCCTGAGCCGATGTCACAGCGTTTTGTGTTCCCCCGTGTTATCTGTTCCCCCGAACACTGGGCACTAGTGCTCTGTGTTTCGCCCTCACCGTAGTTCAATTCAGCCCTACGTGTTCCCTGCGAGATGGCCGACCTTAAGAAAAACATGAAAATAAGGGAAAATGATCACGGCAGAATTTATTATTTGTTAACAAATAAATAAATAAATATGGCCAGAAGTACCTTTCGCGGATTTTCTTCATCGTGTTGTCTCTCCCGACATGCCCTCCATAATTAGATGAGTGACATTCCATACTGAAACACCCTGTTTTTCTCCTGTTCACCTTTGATGACAGGGAGTTTCTCTCTTTCCACTGACCCAAAGTATGGCCTTCCTTCATCGTCGCTCGAATTATCCTTGTTGGCTGGTGTTATTTCTACCGAATACTTTTTTGTTGTCCTTCGAAGTACGTATTTATCGACTTTTTTAAAATCAGGAGGATATTCCTTGCGTAAAATATAATTGACTATGATATCGTAAATAGATTCATTCATTTTGTACTATTGTTGAAACAAGAAGATCAAACAACAAGCAAGTCATGCCTGAAAACAGGATTAAATTTCCCGGAATTGAATTGAACTCTAGGGAGGGGAGGGGAAACACACAGCACTAGTGCCCAGTGTTCGGGGGAACAAATAACACGGGGGAACACGAAACGCTGTGACACCGCAACACCTTGAGTATACCCGTCTATATAAATACGAGTTACTTCGGGAAGAGTGGTTCCCTATCCAATGTATTCAATTCGAGTTGCATCGTGACTGAGAACTTTCAAACTTTTGTTCAATGTCATTTTATCGTGAGGTTACGGTCATCCATCCCCAAAAGTCCTCCAAATTAATTTCTTTGAATTAATTTGGAAAGTGTAAGAAAAGTTAAAAGAGAGATGAGGAGGGGTCTTTCAGTATTAAGGAGCTTAAACAAAGGCTTAACGGTTTTTGAGCGACGGACTTAAACCAGAAATGAACTTTTTCTATTCATGGGCAGTCAGTTCGCCCAAATTTACGAAATCGTTTCTATAAGAGTGAAGACAGAAATAAAAATTTGGTGGCATCAAGGCAGGTTAAGTGGGAAAACGACTTTCTTCTGGCTGCCGCCCGTCGCTCAAATATCTCTGTGTTTAAGTTCCCTGTTGTTACGTTGATAGTACCCTTGTATGTTAGCTCAGTGAATGCCTTTTAATATCACCACAACACTTAACTCTGAGCACTAAGGTGGATAGCACAATTGTTAATTTCCTGGCTAATCATAGCTTGAGAGTCAGACAGATGACAAATTCAACTTTTTTGAAGCTCTCTATGTTGTGTCTTGCACCATTAAACAGACAGTGGCAGATAGCTTTTATATTTCTCCTTAGCTGACCTTCTTCCAAAACACTGGATCCCACAGCCAAAAGATCAGAACGGTAGCGAGAAAACTGTGCATTTATATCAACTTGATCCTACCAATGACGCACAGGAATACCAAAGAGTACAGAGTCTATTCCAAAAATCATGCAGTAACAATATTGTAAAGATCGAGCGGGTTCAGAACCCAGCTCTTTACGCAACATACGCCATCCGAAAGAAAAAGATGGATGAAGGAAAAGGCAGCAATGAAATGAGCCTCTTTCATGGAACTCCAGGCCAGAACTGCCAGATGATAAACCGCACGGGTTTCAACAGAGGCTTTCACGGAAAGAATGGTAAGAAAAATTAAGAATTGAAGGAATGATCCTCACACTTCCTGGACAATTTAAGCAATTGTCTCGTATATGCACTTGAAAAATTCAAGTGACTTCAACGGGATTCGAACCCACGACCTGTGCGATGCCGGTTCAGGGCTCTTACCAACTGAGCTATGAAGCCACACAGTTGAGAGCAGGTCAATTTGTTGGCAACTGATTTTTACAGTAAATGTGGTAAGTATATTACCCAGGTATTATTAGGTTGTATTGGTTACCATGTAAAATCCTCCGATATGTAATAGCAATGGGACTGAGTGGAGTACAACTGACTTAAAGAGTAATAACCGGGCGAGCAATTTCAAAATCCGCGCTTGGCCGATTTGAATCATTACGATTACTCCCTGAATTGTACGACGCGAAATATTTGAATTGTTGTAGTTACGGTTAACCCTAGAAGAGATCTGTGGTGGCATTTGATTCGCTGTGTGGAAGGTTAATACGCCTTAATTAGAGTCATGCGTTTTTATCCTAAATTCCTTTTTTTTTACGCTTCTGTTGAAAAAGTAAGTTTTATGTTTTAGCTTCTGATATATATATTGTATTTTTATCAATGCTCCTTTAAAGGCTATTTTTATCTCGATGTGCACACGTGGTCGCCATAATGCTGTAACAAGAGCTATTTCAAATTAAGTGAACTCTCAGCCAATACTATGCGGGGTGCATTCTTTAAATTTGGTTCGATTGCGGAAGTGGACTACTTGGAATATTTACTAACCATGTTCTTTTGGGACGTACATCGATAAATTTACCTTCGATTCCAAAACCTCATTCTGTTCGTTTTCTCAATCCTAAATCGGAACGGGAATCAGACTAGTTCCAAAAGAACGCACCTTAATTGAGGGCTTTATTCATATTATCGGCTTTCAGCCACAGCTTTTGGAAATGGAGTATATTTCGCTCAAGCAGCTGCCTACTCAGCAAGGTCCACGTATTCTCCACCAGACGCAAACGGTTACAGATACATGTACCTGACAAGAGTCCTTGTAGGTGAGTACACAGTGGGAAGACCAGGCCTCATCACGCCTCCACCAAAGAACGCTGATCCTACGGACATCTACGATTCTGTGGTAAATCAGATTACCAATCCAGAAATCTTCGTTGTCTTCTACGACTGGCAGTGTTATCCGGAATACTTGATAACCTTCCAATGACAAACAGATCTGCTCTGCCAGTGTTCTCTTTGGGTGACTTGTTTTACGACATTAACTTGTCAATGCATGATTTAAATCATCCCCAAAATTAAACTAATGGTTAGAACAGAAAAATAAATTGTATCCGTTGCATGTAAAAGCGCGTCAGGGGTTGAGCCCGTTTTTAGCTAGGTTAATAATAAAACAAATTCAGTCTATTGAAAACATGTTAAACCCGTTTTACCTGCGTTAAACGAGTTCAAACGGCCAGTAAAACGGATTTAAAGTTTAACCTAGATAATAACAGGCTTAACCTGAAGCCCGATTGACTTGTAACAGGTATAGCGCAAGTCTATTTGGAGAAGCGGGGCCAATTACAACCATCACAAGCTTAAGCAAATTTTTGTTTCAACATTTTGCGGGGTGACCGATGAATGTCACTGCAAATCTGGCTACCAGTTCAGGCGATAGAAAATTGAAGCAAAGCGTAGCCATCCGAAAATAAAATTAAAACGTTCTTCGAAAACGAAAAACAAAACTTTGAGATGGAGACGATATCAAGCCACAATTATTCGCTCGAGGGTGACTCCAAATGCTTTACATCAACACGACAACATTAATTAGCCTGCGTGGCAGGTTTTCAAAGGGAAAGGGAGAGAACGCGAAGGGCGCGCAGAAATCATGCATTGCGCGCACAACTTACAGATTAATGAATAACTTGCTACTGATTCCTTAATTTTGACTAGCGAGCCAGTTGTCTCAGGGGTTGCAGGCTTCTAGAATTCACTATAAGTTAATATAGCATGGGCCAGTGAGAGGACGGATAATGGCTGCAATGGATAATAGAAACCTTTAGCCTAAATATTTAAATTTAATGCGAGTCACGTTTCACGCAAGAAAGGATTATGGGACTTGGGGCATATTTTTCATAGGCGGCGGGGGTTCGTCGATTCTTTCGAATCGACGAAACTTTATCATGACCAAAATCAACAATGATTATACCTCACAGAATGCTCCTTAGAAACGGACGCCAAATAAATGTGATGTGTGTCAAGAATAGTAATAATTATCAGTTTATATGTTGAGAAAGGCATTCTCCATGTACAAACTGACACAGCCAAAAGGTCGCCCTATTAGACAGTTTTCGTGGCCAGAGAGTAGGCATTATGTACACGCAGCTGAAATGCTAAGAAAGGTGTAAAACCTGTTCCTTCTGTTTTACTTTCTTTTAAAAACAAGGCATTACTGAGATTTCTTACAATAGCTCCTAATGCCTGTTCCAAGACCAGCACCGTCCGGCATGCTCATACGCTGGTTTGAGAGTACAGCCTTAGCTTTCAATGCAAACCAGGCGATATCGTGACTGTTAGAAATTACCCTTGAAAATATTGAAAAAATTGTCCGTGTGAGCAATATAAATAACAGTATGTTCGCATACTGTACATACTAATAGGTGCTCGTTTGCGTTTTTTTTTTTTGCTTATAAGAAAGGCTAGTTCGCATCAGTACGAGGTACACTTAAAATCGGTTCCTCAATTGTAGTCTTTACTACTAGAATTAGTTTCCTATTTAATCATTACACTGTCACCGGATCCCTTTTCCGTGTGTAGAGAAATAGGAATGCTGAAATAAAGTAGCTGTTGTGGTTGTTGTTTCCCTTTCTTGTAATTGCTACTTTTGCTCTGGACTTTCGTCAGTACCACATGCAGGATCTGTCACCAAAAACAAGCAGTTTACCTTTGCTTATAAGCTGGTGGAGGAGGTGGGTGGGAAACTACCTACTCTCAGGGAAGACTTGCGGTGTAAGATCTCAAACCAATTTATTTAAAATTTATTTAAAAATCAATCAATTCAAATTCAATACATACAAACAGTTCCGCCCGCAAATAGCAAACGATAGTCGAGGCGGGCGGCGCGGCCTAAGGCTACAGCAGTCAGTTAAAAACTAAATTACTGTTTACAAGAGGTAAAGGAAAAACTGAGTTATTAATTCGATAGTAATCCAGACTCTTTCGGAAAGTAAATGGAGTGTTGCAAGATAGCTATGATTAAAATAATACGCACTAAGTGTCAACAATTTAGCAAGTACAATACACGGGAAAGAAAGAAATAAAAGGAAGAAACTAGGTGAATGAATGAAATGGAGTACAATTATAGCGGCGAGTTTAACCTGAACAATTTGCTAATAGTTAATAAACTAATAAACCAAATCGCTGCTGCGTTAACAGCCACCACGGACCACATCTGACACTGTAGGAAGGAGATTGTTCCTTTCTTTGCCACAACAGTCGTGTGTTTTTTCGCTATACGTCTTGATGGATCGCTTCCGAAGGGAAAGATTTTCGTCACTTGGTTAGTTGTCGCTGTCCTATGGTATCAGGCAATCAGGGGCCAGCGATACTAATGAACAAAGTTCACAACAGGAGCCAATAACCACGAGCGTACAACTCCCCAGGGCTATACAGACCGAGCTTTCTTCAGACAAATTTTTCGCGTGAAAAGTTCACTTTCAATCAGCACGCGTCTAATTAATTATGCCACGCTTATGATTGGTTAGCAAGGCTCCTGTGGGAAAATGAATTCGCGGGAAATCAATCTCAAACTAGCTCGGTCGGGGAAAACGCCGTGACACAATTATATTGAAGTTCTACGCTTCGGGTTCATGTCCTTTCATCTAGGAAATCAAATCTTTTAAAAGCATGGAAGATGTCGCCCAATGATCCCTGAACTCATGGTAGTCAAAATTCAAAGGATACAATTCGTTTTGTCAAGCGGTTTCATTCTAATCACTGGGCAAAGAGCTCGCGCTTCGGCAACGCAACGAGGCTGAGGCTAACACAGACAAAGAGCGCTTTCCTTTTGTATGGAAAAACCGGGAAGAATTTTCGGGTAAAAGGAGCAGGACAATTTTGCTCGGTCAAAATGGAAAGGGACGAGCGTGTTCCTTTTACACCGAGTTACTCTTTAAGATGATTCGCATTCTTTGAACGCGTTATACTTGCATCAAGGAAGTAACTTATTAGAGGAAAAATGCGAGATTGAGATGTTTGATCAGTAAACTAACAGCACAATAAACAGGAGAATTATAAGCTTAAGCTTACTTTACGAACAGCACATGCATGTGCAAAATAGCTGACATGCATGAACCAAAACGAAATTTCACGCGTCAAAAAACAGCAACAGTAAACAAATAAATACATATTCATATACTTAATTAGTAGGGATTCTCACCTGCAGTCGCACAGTTATGACCTATAAAATCGTGCGCGTTCAATGACTGAAAATTGAAGTCTCTATTTGGGCAGACACGAACGCCATGTTTTCCTAGGGCAAACCGCGCGTTTAATTCACCAAGGAGCATGGACCTAGTGAAACGCCGCAGATGGAACATGATTTTTCGATCATTCCGGTCAAAACGAGAAAAGAGGAATACCTCAGAAGGTATTCCTTTTTTTTCAAAAATTTCCAGTGGAAAAGTACGTTCCATTTAATTTACCACCGGAACAACCGGTTTTTCCATACAAAAGGAAAGCGCTCAAAGTTTCTACGGATTTACACGAATCGCTTTCAGGGCCTGAGCTTAGTCTTAAAAACTTTCCCCTGTTTACAGTGGTGATACTTTCGCTGTAAATATACCATAGAAGGCGAATCACGGAGTGGAAGGGAATATTGACACCGACCCTGGGAATTATTTCGAAGGTATTGCAATTTCAAAAGAAAAATCGAATGCTTCGTTTCATCAAGTGGTGTAAGTGCACTCAACAACCAAGCTAGTTCACGGGCACTCCACCGAAATTATCTGAAAGGAATAATTTAATTCAACATAGTATGCTAAATCACAGCTGGCAAGAAGAAACCAGGTCGCATTTAGAAAGCGTGGTGGGGTTGAAATAAGCACCATTGAAGACAAAGCCAATTTTGTGGTGGTCCAAGCGGGATTTGACCCGAAGCATTCGCGTGCAAACCCGAAGCTCTGACACACTCGCTTCAAGTGTTCTTTATTTTCCAGGTGACTCGAACATCACATGATATAAATAACTTAATTAACACAATTTTTACAGAAGAGAATGAATATATTCCTAGCAAGACCCCTAATGGCCTGTAAAAATTGGCCAAATTCAAGTAATCAGAAAGAAATTTTAATTCCAAAACAAGCGGTAGGTAACTTCAGAACGTTATCCAACAGTTGGCAAAATCAAGCTGTTTATGATCGAAATTTCCGGTTGCAGTGAGATTTCACCTTCAGTATAGAGAAACTAAGTTTCACTTAAGCTTGGAATTTCTTTATCTCCTTATATTAGAACTAACAATCAGCGCTTGCTGTAATTAATGTTAGTGAGCTTTGATATTAAATAGGCGTTATAAGCGTTTAGGAGATTTTAGAGATTCCAAGCTCTTTGGAGTTTGCACAAAAGCGCCAAACAGATTTCAACAAATTCAGTTTTTAAGAACATTTGATTTGGATCGAAGAAACAGCTTGATTAAAACTAAAATGG